>JANRGW010015437.1:8023-52483 GCA_024733675.1 Psilopsiagon aymara
GTAGTGGTTTGTGTTATACCTTAGTTATTAAACTGTTCTTATCCCAACCTGTGGGAGTTGCATTCTTTCGATTCTCCATGTAGCAAACTGTGTGGCTGATTTACGGTCTAAACCACGACAAGAAGTAATATAATAAACTATAATTTTATCTATTGCAAATGTTAATATTAAGATCATAACAGTGACATTTTAAACAAACACAGCCAAATTTCTATGACGGCAGAGAGCATAATAAAGCTTCAAAATTATTGCCTTTGATGATTTTGTAATTAATTACAGTAGAATGGGTTAACCTGTCTTAAAAATTTATACTAGCATTGTGAAAAGAAAAAGAAAATACTTAGATTTCTCTCAGAACAATTCCATATAAGAAGAAGTCTGTTTATTTAAGAAAGTAAGTAGCACACAATCAGTAAAATCATGCGCAAGTATTCTGCTGAGACCTGAAATAATTTTATGCATTGCCAGGGCTTTGAATTGGCATCTCGGTTAAGAATAACATTCTTTGCTCTTAAAATCAAACATGAAAGCATGTGGTGTACTTGGCATCCCATTTTTTTTCCTTCTCAATGCTTCAGTTCATGAAGTTGCAAAATTAATCTTTTGATTCAGTTTGTAATTTTTTTCCCCTTCAGCAAAACTATGTCTCCTCCAGCACTCTTTGCTGTGGCAATTTCCTAAAAATGAAACAGATTTGTACAAGAGCTAAGGAAGTACATTTTGAAAATTTCTTCAATGTTTTCCTATTTGAGGTGCAACTCCTCTAAGTTAAAGCAATTGTTGTATTTGTAACCTGAAATTCCCATTGCTGATTTGGATAATTTTTTTTTTGTTGTTGAGTATATGGCACACTGATACAGATCCTTAAGCCTGAAGGCAACTTCTTGAAACACTTTTATATTGAAGCCGTTATGTCTGAATAAAGCAAAGAGGTTTGGTTATTCTCTCCAATTAAAAGATTGCAATAATGCTAGTGCAAATTCTCATGTGGATAAGAACAGAATGAGGCTGCATTTATGGCTGCACTGAAGGCTTGGATTCATGGCTCCTGTGATGTGATTTGCCATCTTCTATCCCAAATGTTCCCACTAATACAAAGCAAAGGCCTGGAAGTTTGTGGCTGAGGTCTAAGTCCACCAGGTCTTTCCAGGGCAACTGCTCCCCTTTTCCATCCTAAAATTCTAATTTATTTTTTTTTATTATTATTTACATTGAAACTATCAAAACACATTGATGGGCAGAGGTTTATTATTTTCCACACTACTGTGTGTCTGGAATAGGAAAATAACACACAATCCTTGGCTAAGGCTTTACATTGAGATAATGCCAATCAGCTGGTGAGAAAGATTTAAAAATCTGAGAACAAAAGCAGGTCTCGAAAACAAATATTTTACTGAAGAACTAACAGACCAACACCTTCTAGGGGCTTTATGGTTTAGGTGCTCTTCATCCAACCCCTGTGCAAAAGGTACTCTGTCCACTGTCACCTTACAGGCTTCACCATGAATGAGTTAACTCCCTGACATAGGCATGCCTCTGGCAAAGTGCAGGGTCATTCAGAGTGCATTTGTTCTGCCAGATATCTACTCCCAGATTCTCCAAGGCAGGTGGTGCTCAAAAGATTTCAGGAACAAAGCTGTCTCTTTCTGCCTCTAATAAGCCCCCCCCAACCCAAAGTGAAGCAGCTATATCAAGACAGAAGGAAGCTTTCCTCCTTCCTGCCCAGACTCCAATCTTTTAGCAACATGTATTGGGCTTACTTACTTAAAGTAAACTGGAAGCAGGCATCTGAAATACTTCTACCATCTGTCACAAAGTACTTGCAACAGATTTGCATGTATGGCACTGCCATAACAGTAGCAATCAATGACTTAGCATTCAGTAGTAAATAAAAAAAATATATCAATATATTGTGGACTGAGTGTTACTTTTTTATCCTGACTCTTTCACTTTTTTTCCATACTCATAAGGAGATATTTGCATTTGATAGTACACTGCTGGGAAAAAGAAAAGTGAAATAATTTGCAGATGTTTTAGCACATTGTGTTTCAGATATTTGAGTTATCAAACGTACAAGTATTTTGCCTAATTCAATGTCTTGGAATTAGTGAATTATCACTGCCACAGATGAAAGAAAAAAAAAGAATAAACCAGAGTTGAATGTGTGTCATGAATGCACACCAACATAATTAATAAGACATGACTGGTTTTCAAAGTAACTGCATTCGGTCATGGCTCTATTCAAAATTTTATATTTACAGATGGGAAGCAAAGCTTATAAGGTTGATTCTCCCATAGACAAAAAAACAGAAATAAGAAGAAAATCAACTGGTATACTGATTTTAACACTAAGGAATTCATACAGATCGGTTAGTTTTTCCATTAACTACAGAGCACACTGACTAAGTGATACACAATCAGAAAGGTATTCTTTCTGTCACCACCTAAATGACTTTTGTATAGTTCACTGTATCTGCAGCTACAATCTCTCTTTGGTATGCACTGAATCACATTAATACAGAAATAAAATATATCGGTGAAATCAATACTGTATTTTCCACAGCTTACAGAGACGTTATGAATGTTCTGCATAATATGTGCATGTGACTGTTCCACTGCTTTTTGTTTTCACATCTTATTCAGCAAATGCAATAATTGTTTAAGAGTGCAGTGCAAAATACCTGTCAACAGGTATATATATATATTCTAAATTAAAACTTACTTCAGTTGTTTGCAATAATAAGCTATGCTGCCCACCTCTTGACACACTCTTCCAATGTCTTAGCAACTTGCCTCGATCATGTTAACATTTCTGTCACTGATAAATATGTAACAGTACTGGAGCTCTCAGGTCTGAATCATTTTTTTCATGAGGGGAATGGTGCTCCTCTGCTTTCAGAAGTCCTGAAAACAATCCATCCTTATTCACCAGGATAATTATTAACTCTGCCTCTTGATCCCTTTCATCCAGAAATCTCCAAGTAACAAGAGTAAATGTACAGAGTGAGAATATTTTGCCAAATAGCTAGAGAAACAAATCACCCTTATGGAAAGGAGGGCAAATAAAAACATAAATGACATTTTTAACTAAATACTGTAGCTTAAAGATACTTCATTAGTTTATCCTTTTAGGTTTTTTAGAGACATTTAGAAATTATTCCCTTGTTTCTTAATATCTGTTGATAAATATTGAAAAATATATGAAAATTCGAGGAAAAACATATTGCACTGTCTTGTAGAACAGTCCAGGGATGTCAGTGAATTGACAGATATCTTACAAGAATAACATCAGTTTGCTAGGAACTTAATTTTACTTATATAATAAAAAAAAAAAAATACCCTGTCTGTAGCAGCCATGCTTTATGTGAATAGCACACCCAGAGGTGATGAATGTTTCAAGCTATGATATGTATTTTTTGTTAAATTTTCATACTTTAAAGTATCAATTTTTAATGCCATGAGAGAAGGAAATGGACACAAGAATTACTTCAATTATTTATTACCTATCATTTTAATGTGAATGATTAAAGTATATTGTTTCCTGTAAAAAGCATGTATAGCCTCTTAGGAAACCTTCCAGATACCATTTTTGTGGGTTTTTTTTATTTAGAATTTACTAATTTCAAAGATTTAGAGAGGATAAACATATCATCGGGGGTCGTGCTGCATCTATAATAACCACAGTGACATCCCTTTCTCACACAGAATTGAGTGAGGGGTGCTGTGGATTCCCCTCCCTCTCCCCCAACCCTCAAGAGCTTATTCCTAGTGGATTTAGGCATCTCTGTGCTACTGAACTTTTTAAATCTCATCTCTGGACTCTGGAATGCCCTATCTCCTTAGCTCTCTATTCTATTCCCACTGCAGCTTCGCTCTGTATTGAACTACTTGCAATGCAATGAAATAAACATATGTAGTATCCCTGATTCTTGTCATTTTTAGCTCATGAATAGGATGACTGTAGAAATGAAATGCAACTTCCTTCCTCCACCAACTTTCTGGTCAAGGTATGTTGTTATCTAGTTTCAATATTGTCATTTTGTCATTGTGAGAAAGCTGACTGTCCCACCAAGGAGTGGAAGAGTGTTGTGCTAGAATGAGTACAGACACACAGGAAGACTGTGAAACCAAAATTCTGTTGAAGTTACGGAAGATTAATTATTTATTTTTGCAATCAATACAGGACAAGGCAAATTTGATATAAATAAATAAAAACATCTGCATGCTTTCTTTTGCCTTGCCTGACTACGGGTTTGTCTAATTTCCATCAGTTCTTTCAGAAAATAAGTGTATATTATATTTACATCACTCCTTAATTTAACTGCTTCATAACAAGTTTACTTGTCTCTTAGCAGATTTGAAGAACTTGAATAGGTGCCAGTTTGAGGAACTTGAATCAATGAGTTACAACATTTAGCAGACAAGATCTAATGCTAAATCCATATTTTGTTTCAGTTTGCATAGGGTATTTTTCTTTTATCAGACACTGACTAAGGTGCAGTATTTGTGAAATCAACGTCTTTGTATATAAACATTTTATTGATTCAATATTTCCCTATTATCCTCTTATTTTATAAGCATGAGAAGGTACTAAAAATGGTTTGGATTGTATTTTGGTTAGGGATTGTTTTTACAAAGTTTTGCAAAACAAACTTAGGCCAAGGCAGCAATAATTGCAACATCAGGATTTTTAATTTCTGTGGAAGTTACTGTCAGTTATCAGATTTTATTAGATGGCATAATATATCTCCTATATAATACCCACATGCAACTCTTTTATTTATTATGTATTCAAAGGAAACTAATATACAGAAGAGCAACTAAAGCCAGAACTGGAAACTATATGAACCATATGTGGTTCAGCTGTAACTGTGGAATTGTCTGGTTTCCTACCAAAGGGATCTGGACAATGCAGCATTTTCCAAGAATGGCACTGAAGTCAATTCAAAGACTCAATGTGAGAGATAAAAGTCTAGTAGGATAATCAAGCCCAAACATTCAAAACTCAAGAGATAGTTTTAGAAGCATGAAAAATTATATAGAATAAAATTCTAATTTTTGGTTTTTCCATTTTTTTAGTCCAGTTTTTTCTTCTCTGGGAAAGAATGTAGAGGAATCAGGAATGAAGGAGTGAAGCTGAGCCTGTGAAAAAGGGGAAATGGGGAAGATGTTTTAAGCTTTTTGTCTTTTTTCTCACTATTCAAATCTGTTTTAATTAGCAATAAATTAAACTATATTTTTCCCAGGTTGACTCTATTTTGCACATTATGGTAGTTAATAAGCAAACTCCTTATGTTTGTCTCAACCAGAAAGCTTTATCATCTTATTTTCCTTCTTTGTCCTGTTGAGGAGGGGGAGTGAGAGAGCAGCTGGGTAGGCAGCTGGCAGCTGAGAAGGTCAACCTAACCATAGCAATGCAACAATAGATTTTTTCATTCCAAATTTTCATTCAATGCTATTTAAAAACCATTAAAACAGAAATAAATGAGTTGCTATTGAGGGGATGAGAAATGAATGGAAGAATGGTGAGAAAGGTTGAGTTTTTCAGTCTACCAATACTCTAGAAAAAATAGAGATATAACTCAACTTAAAATGTAGATTCCTTGTTGATGATTTTAATTCTTTAATAATCATTGCCCTCCATTATAGCTATTCTTGCAAATCTGCCTGCATGTAATAAAATTTTAGAGTAGAATTACTTATTCCACATAACAGCACTGAACTCTTCACCATGAAGAAACTCACTGCACCAGCAGAGTGCTTCAAAAGAAAGATAGAAAAAATCCATCTGCTTTTTTTACAAGGCAGAAGTTTTAGTGGAGCCAGTGGGCAGAGGAAGACCTCCAATTTGGGAAGAGAAATCATTTACCTAGGTAATGAGCATCACCTGACAGTGTTGCAGAAGGAAGTGAAAAAAATGAGGTCTGTCTGCTTGACAGACCTCATTTGAAGGCATGAATGCTTGGTTTCTTCTCATACAGCTTCATTACACCATGTAAAGGCGGGCCTGGCCCAGCAGAAAGAAGAGATTTTCAATAAGGTTATACAATTCTGCTGTGCAGCTTAGAGATGCCCAGCTTAGACAGGCAAGATAGAAACTTGACCAAGGCACTTGGTGAGGATATTGATACAGTTGTTTACAGTGTAGATGTCATTCTAACATTCCCACTACGTTTGAGCTCCAAAAAAAGCATGCTGCCATTGGTAGAAACGCAGAGAGAGCAGGCTTGACTGCTGTTCTATTAATGTAAGTTTCTTGTCTCGTTACATGGTGAAGTTTGATATTTTCAAACATGAAAGAATTCTGGAAAGATATAGAAGTGCCAACAAGGAAAAGAGTTATTTAGAGAAATTATGAGATGTGAAACCGCGATCCTATGAGGAAAAAACTGTAAACGTCCTTTTGTGTTACCAGGGCATGTATGCACACTGAGAAGAAGCAGGCTGCTGTCATTAATACTGAAATTATTGAATAAATTTCTGGTGGTCTGCATGCATGGAACTACAATTAAAATTTTTAGTAAAAAGAAAGGATTTTCAGGCAATTTATTTTTTCCTACCTGCACAAAATCATACATATATACATATGCAGCTTATGTTTTTTCATTAATTCACTGTTTAGTATACAGCAGTCTAAATTTCTTTAGTAGCAGCACAGAAATTCTGAGTTTAGTAAGTTCCCCTGTAGTTCATGCTACCATCTGGGCCACACTAGGATATGAGTAGTTTTGCACAATACTTAACAGTAGGAGTTACTTAGTTGAATGGTAATTGCTGAATATAAGGCAAAGATGTTGGTTAGCCTAAATTACTGGAATAAAGCTTTTAGTTTTTTACAAAAAATGGTCGACTGCAAGAGGATCTGTGAAAAGGACAAGGCTGAAGAAAACAGAACAGGATCATGTCTTCACAATACGTTCTTCTGTCATAAAAATTATATTAGTAATGTGCCTGACATATTGATGTTTTACAGCTGAATGCCATTTTTGAGTAAAGCAGACTAAACAGATGCCTGGTGAAGTCTATCTTTTCGTTTTGAAGCTTCATGTGTGATTCTTCTCTTTTTTACTTTGTTTTTGAAAACCTTTATAATTCATGCTAGCAGTTCTAAAATGCTTCAATTCCATACCTCCAGTTTTTTTGTTGTTGTTGCTTTTTTTTTTTTTTTTTTTTTTTTTGCTATTTAGAAACAGTGGAAGTCCTCAAAGCAGGAAAAAATGAAGAATAAAATTTGACCACAGTCGACAACTTTCATAAGTACAAGTACTGCCATCTAAAGAGACAGTCATTTAAACACTATTTCTGCAGCAATTCACACCATTATTTTACAAGAGTTTAGATTTTTTTTTTTTTTTTTATTGTGCAAAAAATTAGTTTGGGTTTCTGTTTACAGGAAGGCTTTTTTGCTTTTATTCTACTACACCTACTCAAGAAAATAACTCTTGCTTAAAAGCTTATTTCAAACTATGCAATTATTTATTATCTTAGCAAGAACTAAAATATCATTTAAAATAATAATTACCAGTTAATTCCTGTTCTAAGTTTCTCATCAAAAAACCTCACAATTCAGTGGTGGGGGAATAAAAATAGAAGCCAACATCCTAATTTACAATATCTGATCAATACACGAGAAAAAACTACATGATTAATTTACTTCTCTGCTTTAGCGAAAAGATTCAGTGTAATAAATACAGCTTCACAAAACAAAAATATTTCCTCATTTAAAATATTTATAAACTTGTTCGCACATAAAATTGCGCAAACTCAGTTAATACAGTTTAGATACTTTTGATATGTTTTAAACTTTGGTTTTTAGTTAGCTAAAATCCAACTTTTAAAATTAAGCTAAAATGAAATTCCTTTATACATAAATTATTCTGTTTTGCCATGTCATAATATTTAAGTTATGTAGCCTACCTGACATTAGAAAAAAAAGAAAGAAACCAGCCTGTGGCTATCTTTACATTAGTATAAACTTCATCTTGATCTGCTTTGACTAAAATTGTTAAAAGCATGTGTATTCATGTTCAGCTACTATTTATACACTAATAAGAACAAATCCAACAATTTAAATCACAGTAACATCTGTTCTGACATTGTCCCTTATAAACTGACTATGTCAAAGTACTGAAAATCCCCAGTTCTTGTTCCAAAGAAATGTAAAGATATTAAAAATATATACATGTCTCTACCAGTTGGGCAGATCCGGCAACTTTACACAACTTGGGCTGTGCAAAAAGCATCTGTGAATCATCCAGCTACAAATTACTAGCAAGGATTAAGGAATCTCAGGAACTCCTCTGCTGGTTCCTCTGTCAGCCAGCCCAGCCCAGCTCAGCCTGGAATTCATCACCAACTTCTTTCCATGGCTTCCACATTGTTGGCGTATGGACCATATCCAGACAGGATGCATATGCTCATGACGCTATGCTGTACAGCTGTGAACTGATACCCTGAACAGTGCAGGCCTGGGATTCTACCACAGAAGGCTAGAACTGCCCCTGCCTCCACCCTCCCATCACTCTGCTCTGATGAGGAGATCTCTGGTCTCTGTGATGCCATCTCAAAACCTCAAGAATATGACTTTTATAATCACTTTCATATGCAGAAATTTTCCCTGTGTAATTTTTTTCTGGGTATTTCATGAGATTTGTATGTGATTTTGCTTTTCTCCTTACAACCTCAAGGTGCTCGGAAAGAAGAGTGCGTTCTGAATTTGAGATTCTGCTTATTTCCTTCTTAACCTATGGTAAAGATAATTACAGTTGTAGATTCTTTTAAGCAGCCATTAATGATGCATTTATGAATAATACAAGTACGCATGCTAGGAAAAAATGACACCGATTTTACTACAAAGCTACCAGTATCACTGGCATCTACTAATTACTCTCCTGTAGAAAGAACTAGATGACACTTTCTTTAAAATACTATTTAAACAATAGCACTTCTGTGTTGTAAAGTACCTAAGGCAATTAAGTATCATGGAAAGCACAGCATACTACATAATGTCAGACAGAATCACAGTTTTTAAATTCCATTTCACTCTGAAAATGTTTAGGGACAAATATACATTATTTATTGTACGTGGAAATATAATTAAACTCTTTTTTCACTTCAGAAAACAGATGGATAAAAGATGTTCTGAAAACATTTTTGCACAAGACGGTTTCCTCTACTAAACATGAACAAAGAAGAGGCTAATAGAAGAATAAATAGTTTTAGCAATAACATCACCATATTCATTTCTTAGGAAGAAATTAAGCCCAAAATTCTGTGTGCATAACAGAAAAATGTTTTCATTATTAACTGGTACCATTTCTGAAAGTGAATTGCAATGCTGCTAGCTCTTATGTAGTACAGCAAAGCATTATCCTTTAAAAATTTTTTTGCATTTTAGAACTTTGGCTCTGAGTGTTTGTCTATTTCTTTGCTGCAGCTTTTTTCTTTCCTTACCCTTGCTATCTGCACACAATTAGCTGTGTTTCTCTACTATCTGTGTTCTTGTTGCACCTTGGCTATTTGCACTTGTTTTTATTTTTCTTTCTTCCTATTCTCATTTCTGTCCTGTTCTACAGCTATTTTCCATGTTAGCTAACAAACATTAACACAGCTTTTAGTTAGTCAGCATTACTGTTAAATATATAAAGCTTGTAATTATAATTTATTTCATTTTAGGGGTAATCCTTCCCATAAGAAGGCCATAGCACAATTAAGGAACAGCATGTTTTCCTTTTTTCTAATTAAACATTATTGTTCTTTCAATCTGTGATAGGTGCTGAATACTAAAAAAGTAACAGCCAGTACAGTGAAAGGCATGTGAGGGTCATTAGTTTGAGCACCACACAACTGGCATTGTTTTTCAGGTGCCATATGAATCAGGCTACTCATGAGTATTTGGGATATACGCAAGCGCAAGGGCTTTCTGCTCTGGACTTTGTGTGGGTTTTTCCCTAGCAGAATTTATATGCAAAATGTGTGTTCTATAACTTCCGAGGGGCACTTAGACAGAAATCGAGCATAAATGGAGCATTAGTTATTCATGAATAGAAGTTGTAAGAGTGTTGACAAAAGTGGGTCTATTTTTTACAGTAGCTGTCATCCATATGGACGCATTTCAGCCTAAATGCAATTTTATCGTACTTTTAAAAAATGTTCTCATAAGAATGAGACATCTGAACTTCCTGATGCTAACAGAGACTTGGAACATGAGGAAATTAAGATTAAATTAGGAATTTATTTCTAAATCTGTCAATCATCATATTCAAAATTGGGGGAGAAGAAACAAACAAAAAACAGAAAAAAAAAAAAACCCAAACTAACCCAAACTTGATTTCCCAGTTCCATTACAACTTCTTAAAATGATACTGTCTTCTTTTTTCATATATGTGTCTGAGAAATTCTTCATAGCTATTTAGCAGGTATGTTCAGACACCTCATTAAAGACATGATCACTACATATGAGCATGTTATCACATCTATTTTTTTTTTTTGTCTTATTGGGAAAGGTAAGTTTTGGCTGAAGAGGACAAAAACATAAGAAGGTCCAAATCTAAAATCAGAGCTGGTAATCTAAAATGTCTGGAAAGAATGTTCCAGGATTTTTTCTGAGCCAGCTTCTTGCTCCTGTTACTATTAATGTTGGCATTCAAAGTAAAAAGAAACTATAGTAAGCAGGATGAACTGGAAAGACTAGTTTTCTAGAGGAACTATGAAAAAAATGTATGGTTACTTTTAAAATGAATAGACTTTCATTCTTTGAGATGTGTACCTGAAATGAAAAAAATTTCTGCATGGACAGATTTTCCATTACAAGTTTCCTGTATCTTCTTCCAAAACA
The DNA here is from genome assembly GCA_024733675.1 of Psilopsiagon aymara. NCBI lineage: Eukaryota > Metazoa > Chordata > Aves > Psittaciformes > Psittacidae > Psilopsiagon > Psilopsiagon aymara. The sequence goes on from JANRGW010015437.1 coordinate 18,861, forward strand.
TCTCTGGTCAGATAGACGTGTAACATGCTACACTGTACACTAGGTCACCTAGGTCCTGGGTTCAGTAGTAGCATGAGTCATTACAGAGATAAAGTACTGGCCACTTTTCTCGTTCAGCAATGTCCAAGGCCAGCTGGATGGCTTTCACCTCAGCAAATGGACTCAATTCACTCTCTCCTTCAGCAGTTTCTGCAACTTGTCATGGAGGACTCCATACAGCTGCCTTCCATCTCCGAAGCTTTCCCACAATGCAACAGAACCCATCAGTAAACAGGGCCCACTGATTTTCTCTTTCTGGCAGTTCATTACATGGTGGGGCCTCTACAGCACGCATCACCTCCTCCTCTGGTGACATTCCAAAATCTTTGCCCTCTGGCCAGTCCATGACTTCTAGAATTCCTGGATGACTGGGATTTCCTGTTCGAGCTCGTTGTGTAATTAGTGCACCCCATTTACTCCATGTAGCATCAGTTGCATGATGTGTGGAGGAAACCCTGCCTTTGAACATCCAGCCCAGCATGGGCAACCAGGGTGCCAGGAGGAGCTGTACTTCAGTGCCAACCACTTCTGAAGCAGCCTGAACCCCTTCATGGGCTGCCAGTATCTCTTTTTCAGTTGGGGTACAGCTGGCCTCAGATCCTCAGTATCCCCAATACAGACTGCTACTGCTGAACCCAGGACAACTATTACTCTGATATGATGTGATTCTATGTGTACGTGAATAAATATGTCCCACAGGTATTTCACTTTTGCAACCTGAATCACTTTAAAAAAAAAAAAAAAATTCTGGTTTCTCCCCAGAAGGGTCTCAGTGCTCCTCAGGTCAGGCTGGGCATCCAGTCAACGAGTGAGCAATTGTATTGTGTAGTACTTGTGTTTATTTTTTTCTCCTTTCCCCTTTTAGTTTTATATTCTCTCCCCTTGTTACTTCCCTTAACATTAGTATTAGTAGTATATTGTACTTTAGTTATTCAGTGTTCTTCTCTCAACTCCTGGGGTTTACATTCTTTCAATTCTCCTCCCAATTCCACCCAGAAAAGGGGGAAATGGAAGGTGACTTGTCACTTGTTGTGACTGCTTGGTGCTGAGCTACAGACTGGGTTTAAACCATGACAGTCCTTTTCCATAAAATATACAAGCTCTAAGTATTGTTATGAACGCAGATAAGTATATAGAAAATAATACACATATTAAGTGGTTTGCTGAGTCAGTGCGTCAAGACATACTGCCACTATTATTGTTGTTACTCTTGTAATTACTAAAGACCTTATAATAAGAATTTCTAAGCTTCAGGACTGAAACCACCTGAACCAAGGTACTTACAAACGTAAGTTTTAGTCAAAGTGCTTCACAGAATTTGAAAGCTTTAAGTCAGGGAATTTGGGAAGTGAGGCAGCAAGACCAAATATTAAAACCTTTGGAATATACTGTTTTGGGAGACGTCTTTGTGAGGATAAAGTGGAGGGAAATACTGAATAATCAGGCTTTGTGCTGGCTAAATAGTGACAATTAGGCATGCATGTTACCATGATCTGCTTCAACACTGAATGAAGAGATTGTGAATCCTGCAGGCTGTTAAGAGCACTTCATTAAAGCCATTATCATTGTAGGGATTTTGTATAGCATCAAGAAGTTAATTTATTTCTCCATAGCAAATAATTTTTAAATTAGCTACTCAGCACATACCCTTGCACATAGTTCACCTTTGGGCTTAGTGCAATAAATGTGAAGTTTCTAGACACAGCAGTTTTTGAAATAAACAGTGAAAGCAGGAGTGGAAAAGAGCTTGTGCAACTTTTCTCACACAGTTCCTGTATTTAAGTACAAGTTTCTGGGCAGCAGGGAAAATTCTGTGACTTATCTATCATAGAAAATTAGACTGGATGAGCATAACCTCAAACTAACATGAGTATCTGTTTTCTAGACCACTGAATATTACCCTTCTAGTCAGACTTGAAGCTGGTATATGAACTGGTAATCAGAACTTAAGGTAATATATTCAAATGTTATAAGGAATGCTGTGCTCCCAGGAAAAAAGAAAAAAAAAAAATATTTCTTAGACTAAAGCTATTATCGTGACTTTTTGTCCACTGTGTCAGCTTTTACCTAGTTAGAAAACGCAGTAGATGACAAAATTGAAAGATGTAAAACACTACTCACTGAAAATAATACCTTTATTATATCACTGTTATGTACTGTCTTACTGGTTTTGCCAGTATCTGGGATGCCACATTAAATAAATACCTGTTTGGGGAGGGAAGATCACATAAGATTGATGATGAAGATGACGGAGTTACTGAGGAAATTCGACTAGACTAGTTAGCTAGGAATGAGATTAAAGGGAAAAAAAAAGATACCCTCAATGTTTAGTTAAAAATTGTAATAGGCAAATACTTCCAGTTATGAAAATAATTCCATTTTCTAAGGAACAGATAATCAGAATCTGCCCTTTTCTGATCTGCTGTTTTCTGGGTTGGCAGAACCTGAGGAAACTGTACACAGCTCCTGGGTTAAAAAGCATGTTGTTTTCACTTAGCAATGAACTTTCTGGCCAGTATATCAGTGTTGGCAGTCTCTCAATAATGCCTCTGTGGACCTTTACCTAAAGCATGGTTATAAATACAAGTTATAGGTGGAGAAGCTTTAGGATTATTTACTTCAATTACACTGGTGATTTTCTAGAGATAAGGAGTGGATCACACTCTCATCGAAAAAGATTAATAGAGCACGAAAATAAAAATTCTCCTGATCACACAACACTCTAAATAATCCATGTGCCCGGCTGCAGAGGTCAAGATAGATTCTAGCTGGTGTGCTGCTTCCCTGGAGGAGGCTGCCAGTGGAGAACATGGGTAAGGAGATACTGGTCATGTCCCATATGTAATACAGAGAACAGATGAGCTGAGAGAGTGACTGAGCTGTTCCATCTAGCAGCACAAAGCAAACTACCAGCTCCCAGATTCCAGGAAATTCAGAAAGAAAGAAAAATTTCCTGAAAGAATGCTTTTGAGATGCAGTGTCCTTCAGACCACATGTCCAACACCTAGGTCCAGAACTGAAATATACCTTTAAATCACATTGCTTCTTTATGAAGAATATTTTGCACTTAAGGATTTTCAACTGACTCAATATTTGCTGACAGTAGCTGACATTAGGCAAGTGAGTTTTCTTATCTTTGCTTTCAAGTTTCACATTATCACCAGGACAACATAAGTAAGTGTTACAGAGTGATCAATCAATATTTCAATTTCTATCTGGTATACTGGGAGTCTATGTGGATGTCTTGTTATTGTAGACTAAGAAATGCATCTAAAAGTTTTCTTTTATAGAATTATTATATATTAATAACATTAATATAATGCACCCTAAACAATGCAAGACAAAACATGGCTGCAAAAAAAAAGGGAAAAGATCCCCTCGGATTATCTTCTCCCCCTATTTTAGATATTAAGACATCTTTTGGCATATATTTTTGGACAAAAAGCTAATTTCCACTTACAGGCTGTAGGTGCTTTGAACCTTATCATTAGAATCACAGAATCATAGAATAGTTAGGGTTGGAAAGGACCTTAAGATCATCTAGTTCCAACCATACAGCTGTCACACCTCCATTATACATTCAGCCTCATAAGTGAAAAAACAGACTTTTAACTGTTACTTCATTTTCGTGTTAGGTTTGACAGTTCAGTTGTATGCATGAATCTAGATGACATTTTCACATTCACTCCAAACCGCTCCAGCAAAACAGTGAAGGGAATTCTATACCACCTGCTTTAAAACATCTGAAGTAGACTAATGCATCATCTCCTAGTCATTAACTTAACCAGCTCCTGATCAGACAAGACCCAAATAGTATGCAACACCATATCCATTCACTGAGATTGTCGATATTTGGCCTTTTTTTTTTTTTTTTTTTTGTATCTTAATAGGCCACTTGTCTAATTGCAAGTAAATTTATTTGTATTGGTTAGCAAATGAAGTTATTTTCCCCTTAGCAAGACACTCAGTGGAATCACAGCTGGCGTTTCCATTATTTTGTTTTCTAATTCCAAAAGCAACTGATGAAACCTTAATGAGGTGGAGGTTTCTAAAATGTCATTAATCTCTGTCTAAAATTCAGTAATAGGATTATTAATCTCAAAAAAACCTCAGGCCAGCAAAAAAAAGAAAATAAAATCCAAGCAAATCACCCAAACAACCAACCCCCAAATAAACAACAAATTCTCAATCTAGGAGTTTTCTTCCTAAATGATATGAAGCACCCCAAATCTTTTGTAAACAAAATTTAAAGGGGCTGGAGGAAATGCCCCTTTGAAAGAATAAATAAGCATAAAATAATCCAAAACAACTGGATTATCACTTGGGAGGAAAATCTGTGCTTGCCTATGCTTTTTGTAGCCGTAGTAATGGGAATGCCAATTAGCAAACACAAGGAAAATGTGACATTTCCATTGTTTACTTCTGCAGCAATATATGCAAGTGACAATAAAAAATCCAAGATGCAAAGGCTTGAGCTGTTTGGTAGAACTTGAGGAAAGTCTGGCATTAGGCTGGATGAGTAAATGAGATAGATGCAGAGGACTGCTGCACATGTGCAAAAGAGCACATTCCCTTACTGCATTTGCTATGTTGTGATGAATACTTGCAAACAATTTGCATTATATATTTTCTGTTGCTTTTGGTGATATTGAAAATACACAGTAGACACCACCTTTAAACTTGCAAGTAATGAACTTGTGACAGGTTGATTTTTTATTTATTGCTTTAATAGAAAAAAATGGCATCAAAAGCTGACTGCTTCCAGCTACTGAATTTATAAAATATCACTTTTAGAAATATAGTTTTCTCTTGAAAAAGGGTTAAAACTAAATTCAAGACTGTGTATGTAAAATCTGTAAATATGGAAGTATAAGAGAATGTTCTGTTCTTCAAAAAACTATTTTGCAAACTCAAGAATATAAATTACTTTTTTAAATGAACATATCCATTAACAGAAGTTTCATAACTGAGGTTTTGTTGAGGATCTGATTCATTTGCTTGCTTCTGTTTCCAATAGTTGCACTTTTGCCTGTGTGAACTTTTAAAATTGGTACAGCTCTACGTAAGGAAAAATCAGCGCTACATGTGCATATTATGCCTGAGCTTACCACAGAAAGAAAGATACCCTGTATGGGTTTTGCACTATTTGAAATCTGAAGTCTTAGAAATACTTTGTAATCCATACTGCATTACTGTATGGCATATTTATGTTGTATTCAAATATTTTATAGTTTTGGGTTATTGGTTGGTTGTCTTTTCTTGCTATCAAGTAAGTGTGACATTCTTTGTACAAGCTGATCTGTACTGATTTTTATTTCTATTTGAGTATGTGATTGTAGGTAGAAAGCTCACTATATTTTGCAGGCAAACTTGAGTATATATTTATTATGTTGTATATAAAGTTAGCAAGCTGCATGATTTTTTTGTTTGATGCAGATAATATTACACCTGGGGTTTGAGTGTCAGTTACTACATATGGCCATTTGTTCGAGCCTAGACTTTGGATAAAAATATGAATTTATTATTCAATAAATTTTTATTTTTTTATGACCGATGGTCTTGGAAGGTTATATCCTTTTTCTGCTGAAATCCTCTGTTTATTACTATTAGCATTTGGTTTAATATATGATGTTGAAAACTGTAAGATTAAATGCAATTTCCTTTCATAATTTTTTTATCTTCTTTTTTTTCTTCCTTTCCTCTCCTTTCCTGAGTGGGATTAAATTTAAGCTTATGATGTTTCAGCTGTTGTCTGAGATTCTTTGTGATCTTCTACATGAAAAAACCCCACCAAAACCCCACCCACAAAACCTCAAGCAAGAAAAAGAAAAAAACAAAACCAAAAAGAAAAATACCTTTTACTATTTACCCCTACATGTATTATTACTTGTGAAAAGTCACACACTAGCCAAAACTCAAGAAAATGCTACCTATTTCAGCAAAATGACAAATAACATCGGCAGTTTTAACACTCATGAAATCACACTTCCGATCAGTTTACCCTCTAGTGGCAAAAGATGCGCCATAGGTATGGGCTCAGCAGGGGTTTCAGTACAGCTGGATGATAAGCACCAGCAGATGCTTTCTAGGTCCTACCTAAAAAGCAGTATTACAATGCCACACCACTAGAACTTAAACCAAGACTTTGGTTTTGACACCTCGGATGCCACAAACATTTGAATTTTGGCAGTTTGCATCATTCTTCTTCCTACCTGCCGGAAACTTGTATTTTGTACTTGGACTAGTATGTCAGTGTTGTGGCACTTAGCATCTACTTCTAATGTACAAAGTGTGATGACCACACTAATTTAGTTTTTCAGTACCACTGATACATAAAATATGAGCTATCGGGAGGGGGATTAATTTGGTTAGAAATCACACTGGATTATTTACAAAAATCTCTGGTTGGTAAGCATGTTCTTGGATGACCTTGGAGTTCTGTTAGCTTGTAGAGTAAGCAAAAGGGAGAAAAAAATGGAAACTCCAGGGATCAATAATTGAAGTCAGCAACACTGAGAAATTTGGAAAAATCAGAAAGCTACAAATGCCCAAGGTTTCAAAACAGCAGGACTCTGAGGTAGGAGTGTGAATATCCACTGGAGCTAATCAGCAGAGCAAGCCAACACTGCCATTGGAGCTGGTGTGTGATCAGCTCAGCAGGGTAGGATGCACTACAGAGGTAGTGGCAGCTGCTGCAGTGTGCCTAAGCTCACGATTTCCTGAGCAGAAAGTCTTTCTTGGGAGACATGAAAAAACACTGGTACCTCAGAAGGTGTAGAATACTGCCAATGCTATAATGATATACAGGTAAAATAAAGAAAAATAGAGAAAGCAAGAACAAACCCAAACTTTCCTGAAGTTTCAGAAAGGTTATTTTCACTCAAAAACAAAATCAAAACTGTTTTGTACAATACTTCCAAATATGACACTGCTCTTGGGAGCTAACCTATTACTCCCCTCTTGTAAAGGTCCACTTTCTGTTTAATAAACTGAAATGTGGTCTTCCCTTCCCTGTTCTTTAATATATTCTTCATCTTTACATGAAGATGTTCTGCATCTGGCCTGCTGACCTACCTCTCACCTTCTGATATAGCAAGTGGATTTAGCAACATAACTGGAGAATATTTTAAATCTGAAATAATGCTCAGGTCACTGTCTTATTCAAACCCCACAGGATACCTTACAATTCTTAGTTCTTCTTGGGTCAGCAAAACTTTCCATCTTTCACTGTGAACAGCTCATTTAACAGATTAGAACTACTTTCTTGCCTTGTAAAGTGCAGGGAAAAAAAAAAAAGAAAGGAACAATGGAGGCATTACTACAGCTCAAGGATGCCTTACCCATACTGGAGAGACCATTGTGCTATTCATCTTGACCAGAAAGAGAAGGTTCCAGGGAAAGATACTGGGAATACCTTTATCTTTTCTCTCCGACACTAAGTAAATAAGACAGCCAGAGGTATGATCTTACAGCTATACCCATAGCTCAGGAACAGTGAATGTCATTCGTGGCTGTGTCACAGACTTCCCCTGTGACCTTTTGCAGAAATTTCCATCTAAACTGTTCAGATGCTTGAATCTACACCCATGATTAAAGTACCATTTGAGAATCTGTGTTGTGGAGTTTCAGGGTCTTAGTTTCCTAATGTAAATGTGAATGGCAGAGTCTCTCTATTCTCTCTCATATTATAGCTTTTTATAAGTATTAAATGAAGATGTTCCAGTGACAGAAATAATGTAATTATAATTTAGACTAGCTCATGAGATACATGCAAATCTTCACACTGTGTGTTTCTGTGGACAGCTTAGCAGCTTAGCAGTCTGAAGGGGCTGGGGAAGAAAGAAGGAAAGAGACAAAAAAAAATTAATATATTTGAATCATCTGGATCCTGCTCAGGATTCCAAAATGTTTTATCCATGTGTTATCTTTCAATCTTCTTAAGTGTGCACACTGTTAATTGCACTGTAAAATCTACCTAAACTTCCCAAGCTTCCAAAGCCTAAGCATCTTGCGTTTATTTTAACCTGCTGTACTGTGTCTGTCTGGGATTGAGTTAATTTTATTCATAGCACCGTGTATGATGCTGTGTTTCAGGGCAGTAACCAAAACTGTGTTGATAACACATCAGTGTTTTAGCTTTGCTGAACAGTGCTTGCACAACATCAAGGTTTTCTGTGTTTCATTGTGCTGCTCTTCAGGCAGTACAATGGGAATGGGCAAGGGGTCGAGGGGCTGTGAGGGGACATAGCTGCGACAGCTGACCTGAACTGACCAAGTAGATATTCTATAGCATACAGCATCATTCTCAGCAATAAAATGAAGTGCGAGTCTTTCTAAGGTAGGCATGCTTATCGGTCTGCTGGTGAGAGGTGGTGAGTGACTACCCTGGCATCACTTGTTTTGACTGTGGAGGGTTCTTTCTCTTCACTGGCTAAATTGTCTTTATCTTGACTCATGAGCTATTATTATCTCTTTTGTTCTTCCAGTTCTCTTGCCCATCTAACTGTGGGGAGAGCCAGGAAGCACATAAGGGTTCCTCTCTTGCTTGCTGTGGTCAAACCCTCACGCTTGGTAATTATTCAGTACCATTCAACTGATTGTCTCAGAGATCACCTGATTCTCACAAGGTTTTTCAGTTTTTAAACTCAGGGTCCCACATTAGGTATGCACCACTGTAGCATTGATTCCAACTTGGTGAACTACTACTGCCTGAGACTATTTTTTTAAATAGTTATTAGAACATGAGCATTGATTTTGACCTATTGCTATTAATGTTTTCCAGAAAATATTTGAATTAATAGCCAAATCAGTACATGAAAAACTGATCCTTCTAAGTCTTTTAAGAATATCTACAATTGCCGTTTCTACAATGCATGTCTTAAGAAATTATATTTAAAGTATTGTTAGGAAAGAGTAAATACTGCTAGGTTTTTCTTACAATTTTGCTCCTATTAGAATTCCGATCTGATGTTTCAAGGTATGTTCTTATTAGCATTCAGAGCTGATCAACTTATTAATAGCCTTGTAGCTAAGTGAAAAGAAAGTCCTAACAGGTAATGCTCGGCATATGACTTTTATGTGACTTATTTGTTGTTTTAACATAGCTAAGATGTCTGAGAAATAGAATCAATGCAGTGGCACTGTAATAAAAGCTGCAAAAACATTACATAGGTCCCTTTGCTGGCAGGATGCATTCATTTGAAAACCTGACTTAAGCTTTAATATGGAACAACAGTTAAAACACAGTCTGTTTTTACTGAGGATGCCTCTCCTATTGTCTGGAAACTCAACTTCAGCACTGTGAACTTAGGTTTGGAAAAGGTGTACTGTAATCCTGTAATCCTGAAAGATATCAGCTTTCAACAACAAAGGAGCCGAGACATGAACTACTCAAAATTCTCAAATTTTATTTTGCAACCCTTAGACTTTCTCTCTTTGCATTCTTTTCAGTGCAATTTTTATGATTCTGCATCTATACAGTTCCTGGTAGTTTAGAGTGTTACACACTGTATTAGCTGTTTCTTTAATGAAATATACTGCCTTGAAAAACTTAAGGTCAGAAAGGAGTTATTAAAGTAGTATTGCAAGAAGGATTTCACACATTGTTTGCAAGACAGAGGATTAATCTACCAGCCTTTTGCTCTCCCTACAGACTTTCTTTTTAAATCCTACATAATGATTATTTGATCAGAATTATATTAAAACAATGTAAGCATTTGTTCTAAAAACACACTTATAACCATTATTGGAAAATATATTAAAGCTGTTGTCAAGCTGGCTGACTGATGTGAAAAATCCCTCTTCAGTCCAATGAGGGAAGTGTTTCATCGCAGTTTATTTTTATGATGAAGGCTGACTAAAGCATATAAGAATTAACAGGACTTTAAGGAGAAAATAACATAATGGGATTAAAAAGATTGCATATAAAATGTATTGTACATTTACAATAGTATAGAAGAAGTTTTAAAGGTTAAAGCCGGTAAGTTAATGATGCTCACCTACTTATAGGAACGAAACGGTGCATTTTCAAGTAGCATCAGCAAGTACATCCACATCATACAGTTTAAGTAAGACTAAAAATCATCAGTGCTGTGATGAAAACAAGTGTATCATTTGAGGAGACAAAAATGTCTAAGCAATATTATTCGAATTAGATTGGAAACCCATCTAAGTTTACGTCTCCATTGGGTTGGGTTTTTTTAAAGACAAAATGTGAAACTGTGTAGGGAAGACAGTCCGGACATGAATTTTGTGTAACAAGTTGCTGCGTCATATTGCCATACTAAAACGGATCAATGATCCATCTACTGCAAAATACCACCTCAAACAGTGCTACGTGCTACAAACTGCAGACATAGGATGCAGCACTGCAGAGAACAATTAAGAAAAATAATTCTTGTTCATATCACCCATTTAATCATTTTTGCCCTGACACACAAATCTTTACATCCTCTTAACTTTTTAAATGTATGTGGTGTAACTGGGAAATGTTTGAAAGGGGGCAGTGTATGTGCACCATTAGCTAATACAAGTTAATATGTCGGAAACTTCAATATATATATAGCTGAAGTGCCATTTCTGAGTCACAATTATATACATGAGCAAGACCAATAAGTGATGTCTCTATGGCCCCAACTTTACACATGGCCTTAAATTCTAAGGGATATTGAGGATTTTATATTTTTCTAGTTTTAACATGTTAAAATCACATTAAGACCTTTTTATCTTCTGAAGATAAAATCTTCAAAAGTAGTTTTAGCAAAAATAGTTTTCTCCTAGGAAAAAATTAAAGGGGGGTAAATTATTCTGTCAAGTGAAAAGGGAAAAATAGTGTCAGAAGACTTAAAGTTATAGCATGCCAAAACAAATTTTATGATTTACCTGAAAGCAGATAAACATGCAAAAATTTTAGATGTATTGGAAAAAGTAATGCTGCAATTAAAATACCCTGCAGATGAAAGCATTACACCCTCATAAACTGTTTATAACTCTGATCCTCCTTCTTTTTTATAAAGTTCAAACAGCAAATCAATTCTTTGGTACATATCTATATATACATAAGGCAAGTCTCTAAATACATTAGTGGAAGGGTTAACCAGTGTAAGATTTTAAAATCTAACCTTTACATCCTTAATGGGCTATTCAAATGTAAAGTTCTGCATGGTGACCAGGGGAATAAGAACAGAGAAAAGATGTCAGGATTCATACCAATAGGTCTGAGGAAAACAAGAATATGTATCCCTGTTATGAAAGAAAAGAAATGAACTTAGTAGACTGGTGAAACTGGAAGCCTTTAAAGAATTACTCCCATAACAATGTCAAGATCAGTGTCTGCATATGTTGTTTGCCATATTATCACTTGTCTCTACTGGAAATTTTCTCAGTGTTGTGCTCATGAGCAAGTCCTTTGTCAGATTGTCCTCTTTCTGTTCACTTTATTTAGGACTTACTCAGCCCCAGAAAGTACTAGGTAAATGTGCCATTAACCTGCAAGTAACGGCTCTCGATTAAAATCTGCTTTGCATAAGGGAGCAGGGTAGAGAATGTTTTATGTTGCAATTCATCTTCAGTAATATCAGTTTTTATATATGACCATTTGTAACTAGGCTTCTGGGTTTGTCATCTGCTTCCCTAACAAATCAGACAGCTATCATTACAGTGCTTCTGAAAACAGTTCCTGCCGTATATGATACAGGTTTTTCTATGATATGGAGAAAAAATGCCAATAAATGGGCTAAAATAGCATTGACCTGAAAATATGAACTTACATGTCTAAAAGAGAAATTATTCCTTTTTTTTTTTTCCCCCCAGCACAACAATATGAAAGTTCACATGGACAGTGTAATGGTTTTGAGTTGTATTTCAAACTGAATTTTGGGGCCTTTTTAAACTGCCATTTCTGAGCTACTCCTTGAGGTGGACATTTAACAAATTATGTCACATCCCTGCAACACTAACATAATATGAATGAAAGATATTGTAAAGATGATCTTTATCCAGTCTTTATGCAAATTTATAATCAGAATAGGAGTTTTAATGTTTAAAAATTAAAGATCTTATTAAAAATTAAAGCATTTAAAGTCTTTCTAGTGATTATTTTTAAAAAGCACAGAAAAAAAACTGAAAGAAAACTAGTCAGCAATCTTTTTTCTCTTTTTTTAATTTTAAAGAGATTAGTATCTCAAGTGATGTCACTTTCAGCAAAGTGATTCTAATCAGCAATTGCCTGAGAAACATCCCTTGCAAATTGCATTATATTTAAAAGTTTGTATTTCTTCTCTGTAAACAGGCTTTTTTATACTTCAAACTTCTGGAAAGATAAGTTAAAGAGAGCACCAAAGATGCTTCTGAATGTGCTGTGAAATGAAAACTCAAAATTATATGCAAATTAGAAAAGAGTTTAGATAGCTTAAGGGTAAATAATTGTTCAGTGATGGAATTTATATTTTGCAAACTTTAAAAATCAGCATTACAGGTAAATAACAGAACTTTAATGGTACAATGAGCCCATAATTATCAGTGAAGTTTTCCTGCAAGGCTTTTCCTGAATTTGAACTTGTATCAGAATTCAGTCCTTTTCCAGTTAATATTTGATCTGGAGGTAAAATAAGATGGGGTCAAATATCATCTGTAAAATCCCTCAGATCTGAGAGAGTTTAAATTTCCAGTGGTTTCCTCTGAATTACATCTAATGGCATTCTTAGAGACCTCTAATGCTATTTGAGATTCCCTAGATTGTCTGGTAGTCTCCTACTGACAGTCTAGAGTGAATATGGGCCATTCATACCTTTTATGTCATGCTTGCCAATTTCTTGTAGGTATCCTGGGTACCCCAGGGCTTCTCAGATGCCACTAAGTGCTTCTACATCTGGGGGAATTAAGATGATCCTTATGGCTTTTCTCTCTGTAATCAGTTTTGACAGAGGAAACAAACCACATTGAGCAATAATAAGAAACTGCAGCAATCTAGAAGGCTTTTGCCACTCTCTTTTCCTTTCAATTTAGACTTCATTAAATATTAAGTTAAAAATATTGTTTAAGGATAAAGAAGAAACATACCTTATGTATAAAGCCAGTAATTTACTGTAGGTGTAGTGGCTGCTTTAACATCTAGTCCAGGAAGCATCATTATTTCAGGTCAAATTATTACAGAAAATGAAATAATATTTCTCTACAGAAAAAGAAAAAAAAAAAAAAAAAAGAGAAAAAAAGAGAAAAAGAAGCCTCAGTAACAGCAGCAATACGATTCAAACTCCTACAGACACGTATCAGTTTTATGCTTTTCCTGATGTTATCCCTCCTCTTGCTCCTCTGAAACCTTGTTTCGTACTAGTGGTGGAATAGATGCTACAGGGAGTTTTCAGCAGCAGTTGTTCCTCACTGAAAGCAATGTAGCTCGTGTTCGTGACAAGGATTTCTTCTTCCTCACTCTCAGATTCGCTAAGAATAATTCTTATACCTTCCTAAAATAATTTTACAACTTTTTCTTCATAGGTCAGCAGCTGCGTATTATATCTGAATATAATCTCTATGACAGCTTTTAAGTGTGTTAGATACTAATTATGTTTTTCAGTGACATCCCTAAAACAAATTTTGTTCAGCTCCTGATCTCCATTCATATAACTGACCACAAGTGAGTTAATTGCATCCATGGGGTCTCCAGTGCAGCCTAAACTCCACCCCTTATTATCCCACTACTGTGCTCTTCTGTGCTGCACCCCCACTTCTCAAGGCTTCTGCTAGTAGACCAGGTCTGTATTTCTCCACAATACAGTATTATCTCAGAACCACAAAAAGTTCTGCATAGAAAAAACTACTTGCCACTGGCTCTATATAACTATGACAGTGCCATACAACAATGAGCAAAACAAACTATCTGTATTACCAGCTGATCAGAAGAAAAATTGCTGTTACAGCTAATCCAAATAAAAGCAAAGTTGGAAGCAGGTCAAGAAAAGTTCAGAATAAAGCAATCCTGACAAACCTCAGTCCTAAGACCTTGCAAGTTTATTGCAAAGCCTGTAGCCTTTACTAACTGTGAGTTTACTGTATTATAGGCTACAGGATTACAGTACTTGCAGAAGGAAGTGTTATATCGTGCATCAATTTTAGACTCATAAAACTTACTCTACTAGTACAAATAAAATTTGAATTTTAATTTATTTTTAAAATACAACAGTGAATTTCTTATTTATGACTGGCCCCAAAATCATTCATCAAAGAGAAGAAAGTATCCACACTATGGAGCTTAAAGCACCTGACCTGTCTTCTAAACTTGGGAAGTAAACAAACAGCCAAAACTACTGCTATCCTAGGCCAAGCCTACCATCAGAACTGAGAAGATTTTGAGATGGCTATTACAGATGCCTTAGAGGTACTGGGTTTGTTTGCCTGTGTTTCCTCAGCTGTATGAAGGGAGTTTGTATCTGGCAGGTTGCGAAACTAGTCTTTATAGTTTACTTGAAAACTGCAATATTTTTAAAGTTTACATTGATTAAGACCAGTAAAGATGCTGTGGCAGGATATCCTTCCAAATACATCTCAGAGTAATGGTTTGATTACTTCTGAGATACGTAAAGAGCTTTCACATAAAAAAATCTATACATTTTTCTTCTAATGTGTGGTCATTTAATAGGAAATCATGTGCTGTTTTACCATTGTATTTTTGAGTCCTTAAGCAGCAAACAGAAACCAGTATTGTGTTAAGACTACTAAATCAGTAATGGAGGGCACTGGACAGCTCAGGAGCAATTTCTTTATTGAATTTCCCCTGAATTGTCTCTGATAATATGGCTCAGTACATGTGGAATACATCTATCAAAGCTCACTGCTATGAAAGGACAGCAAGCATGATTTTGTATTACTCTTGTCTACCTCTTTAATTCTCTTGTCATAAAATAAGTAATGAAATAAGTGTTTACTGAGCATTCCATTAATGGAAGGAATTCTGGCAAAACCTTGTATAAACATATCAGAAAACAGATGACGTTTTAGCTTCTAACTTCTCGATCTGTACCTACAATGCAAAGCCCAGAGTAGACTGCAGAACAAGCTTACAATAGATAAATTTTGGTTTTGTTTAAGCTGATAAATAAAAGGCAGTCCAAGGATTAATCACTGACCCTGAAATCATATGGAAGAAGCTTGTTTTAGACTCACATTGATTCACTAGACTGCATTTGTCTTGGATAGGTCTAATTTGAGTAAACCAAGCCTCAGTTACGGACCAACATGACAATTAAGCAGAGCGAACAATCGTACTTATGTACTTCATGACTGTGTGCCAAGGACTGTTTTTTGTCCCTAAGCCTGAGTAGGATAGCATGGTTTGTAGACATAGACCTAAGTCTCCTACGCACCTCATCTCAGGTTAGCCACAATGTACTCCTTAATGCGAATACTCCTTAGTCCATGTGAACGACCAGATCATGGTTAAGCATTATTATAGAGTGGTGGCTGGCACAGACGAAATGATGGGATGTATTTTCCTAACACTTTAATACTGTGGATTAAACAATTGTGTGCCCGTACCAGATACATCCCTTTTAACTAACCCTGCAAATTCAATGCCCCTCTTTTACTGAGTAATATAGATGTACAACAGGACCTGTGCAATTTTTTGCCTATGCTACTGTCTGTTGAATTGTTTGTAAGCCTGGCTCAAAGTGTTCACCTTATGCTTAGAAAAAATCAAAATGACGTACTGCTGCACATGACAGTCCATTTTTACTGACCTGGCAAACTGCAAGACTAAAAACCTGTGTGCACTTCAAGACAGTGAATATGATGAAAATCTGACTTTTAAAGGGGATCAGAGCTGAACCCTATGCCCTAAATGGAGTCCAAGCTTACAGATAAACAATTCAGAAAGTAATGAAACTTTAGATTCACAAGTGACTGACAGTACAATAGGCTTTCTGTGTTTAATCTTTGTTTAACACAGAAAAAAAAAAAAATCAGCAGTGTGGTTATAACTGTAAAATGAAGCCACCATGAGCAGAATACTCATTTGCTTCAAATGAGTGACTGATGATCCAGTTGTGGTCTCCTACATAGATGTTTGTCTGTATTGTAAAGGCACCATGTGACTTTTCAGACATCTGGTAGTGGCTGCTCATATTACTCAGGACAAGGGCACCAGGACTTCTGTACGGCCAGATTGCAACACAGTACTAAAACAGTAATTAAGAATCCTGCATTTTACTTGACTCTATTGAGTATTGTCAACGTCTTCCATTCAGGAGCATTGAAGTATTAAATGAAGATCAGAGTCCATTTATAAATACATTGTTCCAGTTCTATATATGCTGTACAATTAAAGAGCTATTACACCAGTAGCTGATTGCCCAGAATGACTGCAGCCAACCGTATGGGAACACACAAAACTGTTCTCCATTTGTTTAGTAATTTAAAAAATAATAATAAAATAAAAAGTCCAACCAAGTCTAAGGGTGAAGAGAAGGTCAAATTTCAGTGGATTTTATTGATTAGATTTTGTTTACTGCTATGGTACACACTTTTATGAAATGTGATATACAGAAAAAGAATTAAATCAGGCTAGAATGGCTCAGGGGCCTCCCAGCGCTTTTAAAGCAATGTTTTAAAATTATGTCTGAATAGGGTAGCATGAGACTCAGGAGTACACCTGTAGGCTGTGGAAAATTTAGGCCTAATAGCTATAAAACAATGTAAGCAAACCAGTGAAGATAATGAATTTACCTTCTGAACATGTGTTAACAACAGATTTTCTAATGCATGGATCATATAAATATATGTATCGCTAATAAAAAGAATAAAATTAAGATGCTGAATATAGGTACTAACAGCATACCCGATGGCATGCAGTGCCATCTGTCTATTCTAAAGCAAGGTATGTCCAGGTTGTTACATTAGCTATGCTTGAAGAATCTGGGCTGAAATATTCTTAGCATTTAAACAAATAAGGAACTACTTTTTCATTAACCCCAACCACTTTTCTCACAAGTCTCTAAAAAAGTGTGGTAGCTTAATAAACTGTGACTTTTGAGAATCTCTGTTTTAATGCCCAGTCTTAAGCAACATTAAAATTTTATTATTGACTTCTACAAAATTAAGCATAGAATCATATCATGGAATCTTAGAATGTTTAGTGTTGGAAGGGACATTAAAGATCATCTAATTAGTTCCACTAGACTATGTTGCTCAAATCCCTGTTCAACCCAGCCTTGACCACTTCCAGGGGTCGGACATCCACAGCTTCTCTGGACAACTTGTTCCAGTGTCTCATCACTCTCATAGTAAAGATTTTTTTCCAAATGTCTAATCTAAATCTACTCTCTCTCAGATTAAAACCATTCCCCCTTGTCCTAACACTACATGCCTCTTTAAAAAGTCCTTCTCTGTATTTCTTGTAGGTCCCCTAAAGGTACCAGAAGGATGCTTTAAGGTCTTGCTGAGCATTCTCTTCTCCAGTCTGAACAAGCCAACTCTCTCCACTTGTCTTCATAGGAGATGTGCTTTTGCCTAGAAAGTTTGGACTAGATTACCTTTGAGTTCGCTTCCAACCTGTTGTTCTGTGATTCCATAATTGGTTTGGAGGTTGGTATGACACAACCATGTCTGCTTGGACACAGCTTGTTAAAGACACAGCTAGTTGCATTTACAAATAAGGATAATGTCGCTTTTAGTTTTCTTGTGGACGTCATTATTTAGAACGTAATTGTCCTTAAGGCTGATTTGTATATAGGTTATTTGCTTCTGATTTAAGTCACCCCTCCCCTTTTCTTTCCCTCCCTTCCCACCCTCTGGTTTTGGTTAAAAGAACCATTCTTGGCATTCTGTGCAATTCTGTGTTTTAGCACTATTGTGGTATGTTCAGACTTTCTGCACTTGCTTACACTGTAGGGTATGCCAGATGTGTGCAGTGAAATGTTCCTTTAACCTTTCCATTCTCATATGTTAGCTATCAAGGATTATACACGGTCAAATACTTACTGACCTCGGTTAATATTAGGTACATATTTTAGCATCATTTCCCTTCTTTTCATGGTTTCTTGTTTTCTCTTTTTTTCTTTCCCTCCCCTTTTGTCTTGTTTGGAGGCTGGGGAGAACCTGTGCATCCTCTTTGTATGGCTACATCCCCACCCCTGTGCAGCCCTCACTTTCCCCTCATGGTCTTTGGGGTAGAGCTTTAACTGTTTGTAGAAGCAAATGTAGTCTGCGACCCACCGTGCATCACAGATTCCCTTTCCTCTTCTAGACAGGTAGATAGCATGTCTCTTTAACAAGCTATAGCCATGGAAGAATGTCCTGTTGTCATAAAAAAAAAAAATAAACAAACCTCATAACAGCACCAGCCACAAAGCCAGAAGTTGATTTGAATTATACATCTATTTCTGGATGCACCCTTTTCTCTAGCCAGTAGCATGGAAGAAAAGATAACTTCATCACCAATACTTTTCACTTGCATCCCCAGGGCCTCAGCATTCTTTGAATCAGCCCGGGTTTCAGATTGCAGTATCGTTTGTGCCCGCATGAAAGAGCAGTAACCGACAGTAGTCTGCGCTTCTGACAAGTTGTGGCAACCTCAGCAACATCTCAGACCTTAGCTTCTGGAAGGCAGTACACCTCTTGTGATTCCCTATCAGGCTGGCAGATGGGTGCCTCAGTGCTCATTAACAGTGCCACCCACTATGAGGACTAATTTCTTTTTTGTGGCATTTGCTATGTGCTGCTGTTAGAGTCTCCTTGCAGACCTTGCTTGTGGGTGTTGACAACTGTTAAAGCTGCATATCTGGTTTCAGTTGTAATACTGGAGATTGAGGACTAAAGAGGAGTCCTGCATCTGTGGGTCACCAGGGCCCAAAGTGCCTCATTCTCTATTGTGTCCGCCACAGGAGAATGGTTCTGAAACAACTTATCTATCTCTGTCTCAGCCCCTTTAAAACTGGGCAGCATTGTAACTGTTTCCTGCAACTTGGTCACCTGAGGCAACAGATCATCAATCTGTGCACATCTTTTGCTGGTACTGACCTTATATTCAGAAGGAGGGTCTGGGCACTCATTGCAACCTGCCATCTGTACTGATGTCTCCTTCCTTACCAGCTCCATCTGTGTGGAAGCATCAGATGTCTCAGGGGCTTTTTCTGTGGAAGCAATAGTTTTAATCCTAGGGCAAGTACCTGCCATGACAGCAGAGACCTACAGCCTCTTCCTGGGCTGTGGGCCTAAAAGCAGGGTACACAACCCTTCTCAAGCACCCTTCTCAACCTGTGTTTACATGCCCTGTTTTTGGCACCCCTGGTTGATAAGGCTCCTTAGGGCCATTTGAATCTCCCGCAAGCTGCTCCTTGCAACACCCAAGTCACACCAACTGCAAGGGCTCTCTGCTCTTCCTCAGGTCCCTTTGGCTTCAGGAGCCCCCCTTTACACATCCATCTAGTGCTCAACCACAGAACTTACTGTTGCTGCAGCTGAATGCCTGAAGTTTGTTTTATTCAAATGGGAGAATCAAACTTTGCACCTATATGAAAAATGTTTTTACAAAATGCTGATATTAGAAGGCTTACAAAAATCAATATGATAGCATATTTTAGGAATATTGCACATTAATAATGTCCAAATGTTGTAAGCTTCCTTTTTGAAAATAATTCCCACTACTTGAAATAAATCCAAAAGGAAAAAAAAAAAAAAAAAAGAGATTATTACATGAACAGCTAAAAAAAAAAAAAAAAAGGATCAAATAAATATTTCTAAGGCTTTTAAAGTCCCTTCTCCTCAAATCTCAGCATCAAAGGCTTAAAGGCTGTAAAGGTTTAGCATGAGATGAAAAGAGAGGTTGTCTTGCAATGAAATATTTTTCAGAAATAAGAGTATATTTCATTTTAATCTTTTTAATAAATATAATCTCTGTGGTAGTAAAGTGTTATTTTTACTATGCTGAAATACAGAAATTTATAGGAAATGATCCTTGACCTGCAATTTTTATTTTATTTATTTTAATAGGGGTGAGAAACAAGTGACTAGAGGGGAATGAAATAACAGGGTGAAGTAATTCATCTGAGTTCATAACATCACAACAACTGCAACAATTAATTACATACTGCATTGCAATATACTTGTATTGACTTCTTGTCCAGGAGAGGAACTCTTAAATAGTTGATATCTTACTATCCAACAACATCTGTGTGAATAATGCGCAGGTACAAATATTCATATAAGAACCACAATGCCCCACAACATTACAGATGGTTGTATTTAAACTCATTCACCCTTTGTTTGGGATTAGGGTAGAATAAGAACTGTTTTGAAATACACTGTATATTTTGTATGTGCCTCTAACTAACAGAGAGGTATTTAAAGACTGGCTTAGACATCTTAAATATGCTAGTGGAGCAGTTTGTCACTATTTTCCCCACCTGTTAAGCCAGGTGCTGCAGTTCCTGTGAACCCAGATGTCTTCAGCTCAGAAGGAGCTGTAAGGTTTCTGATAATGTGTTAAAACAGTGACTATATGCATTAAAAAGCCAAGACTTTAGCACAAGGACAATCGCAGTACTTCACAAGTATGCAGCATATATAAACATACCTTGTATTGATGGAGCAAAATCTATTTTTTTAAGTGTAACAACCAAACACATACATTAATAAGCATTGTTTTAATAAATCAAAATCATTACCCATTCCCATTTTGATTTTAGGGCAAGCCATTTGGTCAGTTAACTCTGTAGTGTTTTAAAAGCAGCACACAGCAGTTCTGCCTGAAGGACTAAGTCCTCATTTGCCAGAGTACACATGTATGCATATGCTGGTTATATATAGGAGCATATATATATTTACAAACCTCTCTGCGTATGTGAATCTAAGTGTTTATGAATTTCTGTATATGTGTGCATATATGTGTATGTAAGCAGAATTTTATATATATCTAGATTCATACATATATACATACTGGAAATATTTAAATATCCTAGTTATAAGGTGACTGTAATCTTTCAGAATATCTGATATTATGCTGTGGCTCACATCATTGGGTTTAGTTTACTATGTGCTGAAGCAATGTTCATAACTTACACACTCAAAAACCAATGGTATTGACACCCTTTTTGTTAGCCTCATAAAAAAAAAAAAAAAGAACAACAAAAAAACAAACAAAAAAAACTTGTTCAAAGAGAATTACAAACTGAATCCAACCTGTGTAACCTTAGGCCACTGAGACATGAGCTAGGGGCACTTAGCTGTCATGTATCTCTTTACACCTCTAAATCCCCACAGTAACAGACCATCTGCACCTGTAATCAGATGGCCATACACCTTGTTTATAAAGGGTAATTCTAATTTACAACCAACTCTATTTTGGGAGGTACCCTGGGACCAAACCTCTGATGCTTTCAGATCAGCCATCTGTCTCCACTCTTGCCAAGTTACCTCTAGGTTATGCTCCTTCCCCTCTTCAGCATATCATCCTGTCTGTTGCACACTCACACAGACCAAAGATCAGAAGAAAGAGCATTTGAGCAGGTAAGACAAGGAAGAATAGTAATACAATATATGTTTACATACTATTCAAAACAGATATGACTTCAGTGATATGATGAAGCAGTTTTAGACACTTTCTGCTATGGCATTTGCTCCTTCTTTTGGCTCTGATTTTTTGGGGGAGAGAGAGTGATACAGGGACAGGCTCTTTCCACTGCCTAAAAGCAACAGTGCTACCCTCCTAGGTCTACACTGTGGATCTTCCACGGGCTGGAGCATCTGTACGTGACCCTGGACATCACTGCCTAAACCCATCACATCACCCACACGTGGCTCTCCAAAATAAATTGCAAGCTGCAGCTGCATTGAATACCTGTTGAAGAATGCTGTACCAAAGTAGCTTGATGCCACCTTTACCAGTCTGCAAAGTAGCTTATCCTGAATTTTACTCAGTTTACAGCACGTTGATTTGTACACAGAAGTGTAGTCATTAGGCAAATCCAGCACTCTGGACCACGCTTGTGCTTCCTTAAGTATTCACATGTAAAGTGGCTGAACCGTGCCAGGCTGCTGATTATCCCTGCTGCCTTTATGTGTGCTCATGTGTTGCAGAGGTGCAGCAAGTTTTGAACAGATAATACAGGCTTAATTTCTTCATGGAATAAGCTGAAGTGGGACCAAGGTTTTAGCAAATCTCCCAATAGCTCTAGGCACGTACACTGTCCATCTGTGGCAGCAGCCACAAGCACCAGAATCTCTGCTGCACCACAAAGAATGTTAGCACTCATGTTTCTGAGGAAAAAAAAGAAAAAAAAAAAAAAGAAAAGGCAGGAATAAAATATAGAGATTTATGGAAGAGATAGATAGATTAAATACTGTGTTATTTGCAAAGAGGCATGAAAAATTTTTTGCTGCCTTCCTTCAACAGATTGATAGACCATGACCATTGTAAAACTAGCTCAAATTCAATCCACACAGCTAAGCCGAAAATCTGTCAGTTTCCAGAGTAGCACAGTTAGCAAATTTCACATTTGCTAAATTCACATTTGCATCAGCTGCATAATGAAACAACCTAAGGAGAAAAAAAAGTACAAAACAAACAGAAGTTGAAAAATACCTTTAAGAACTGCTATAGTGAGTGAATTTAGCAGTCCGCATACTATTGGTCGAATGCTGTAAAAATAGAAGTCAGCATAATCACATCAACTCTGGGAGTATCTAACATTTTTATTTGAATAGCCATGAAACCTCTACAGAGAAATTCTGTGGCAACATGGAATTTGTTCTGAATAAAATATTACAAGTGTTTTTGAGGAAATACCAAAATATTTTTAGTTATGTTATTATTCATTAGTTATGTGAAATATTCAGGTGAGCCTTGATTTGCTGCATACAATCCCTTCATCATCCAATTCCTGCATCGTTTTCAAACACCATATTCTTTACTGTGGTGTCAGGATATGATGAAGAGTATCATCTGAATTGCTCTTTCAGCAATGTCTTACATGATTTTCTTGGGAAATCTGCCTAGTATTAGTATACCTAAGGCCTCATGATTCATGCCCTTTGTATCAGCATTATTATTTTGATTATGGTCATGACTTTTTAATGGTGTTATTGTAGAAATATAACTTGCAATGAAGACAAAAGTAATTCTGATATAGCTTATTTTTGGATATAGAAATGGATGTTCATTCTAGAAACAAATGCAAAGCTCAGTGAAGCTACTAGATCTGCTATCTCTCTCTCCTACCAGTTTCTACCTCATACGTTCCCATTGAAACCACCTGTAGATTAGCATTGCTCTAGTCTACATGTCTTCGGAATGAAATGGATTAGCAAAGGGCTGTTATTCAAACAGTTCAGGCCTAAACAGATAGCCTTGACATATCTGCCCTCTTGAGAGATGTCACCACTCAGCATACCTTACTATTTATTGGAATTTTTCAACCAGACTTGATTTAGGACTGCTAAAACTTTCCCAAAGCCTAGTACAGGTCAGCCAAGTAAAGTCAAATGCTATTTAAATTCTTTATCAGATCCAACCATGTAAAAAATACATTATTCATTATCGTAAACATCTAAAGTTCAGGCACTTCTCATATTTCATTGCAAAATTTCTATCCTTTAACAAGAGTTAATGAAACAGCTTGTTTTTTTTTTTATTATTATTCTTTGAAAAATAATTTTAAAGAATGAAACTTTTATTTACTATCATTTATCCCTTTCTTAAACATTACAGGAAAATTTGAGACTTTGCTGTAAGGATATCTCAAGGAAGTGGGAACTTCTATTGACATATGCTCCTTAAACAAGACATGAAAAGTTGCATTTAATTAGAAGTAAATAAACAGAACATTCCTGCTCAACTCATTTTCACCCTGTAGAGTTCACATGACTGCTGTAATGGTTATATTTTCAGAATGAGACTAAAGAAAGTCAGGAGGTTTTTGTGAAATTTTGGCGTAGTTCACGTCTCAAACTGCTTCTGAATTCCACAATATAATTCTCCAAAGCATCATTTTTTTTGTGTGTGTGTCAGTGAACAGTTGAGTCAGAAATGAGACTTCTCTAAACTTGGCTGCATTTAGTGTCACATTCTGTTTAAATCTGCTTAAACACTTAGATAAATACAATTTTTCTTCCTTTTTCAGGAAGTTCAAATTGGAAGTGACAAAATATTATGATATAAGTTGTTCTTCATGGATTTTGGCTTAAAAGTGCTATTGGCAAAGTTGCAAATATCTGAAAATCTGTTTTCATGAAATTTTTTCTCCTATTTCAGCAGCCAGAGATTCAGGAATTCAAATACTTCACATATATTTCCTACAGCTATTTAAATTGTATTATTTTAGAACCTCAAAAATAATGTCCAAGACTGAACAACAACTTGTAGAAATACTCTGGACTATCCCATTTCTACCAATTACTATATTGTGTCATGTATTAGCCTAGTTTTTACTGATGTAGACTGTCCTCATCTCTTCTTTGTTGACAGGACTGAGGTTCAAATGTATGTTTCATGTTGAAGTAAAACTCTTATTGCCTATATAACAGGTTATCCATACTGAAATGGCAATCAGCTGGCTAATTCATTCCAAAATCACTTACCAATGTGCCAAACACTAAGACGTGTTTTTGCATTTATTTTTTTCAGCCTCAGATCAAAACAGTAGAAGGAATGCTGATTTTGTGAGAGTTTCCATATTGATTACTTTTTCAACGCATATCTGTTATGATTATCTAATTGTCTGTCTACCAAAATTTGTATATTAAAACCCCACAAAAACATATACAAATATATATAATAAGGTATACAATGTAACAGGGGTTGCTATTTGTTCCCTTTTTAAAAATTCTTTCCTTATTTCATTGCATAAATGCTCTTTCATACAAGAAGACATCAACTAGCACACATTGCACAGTTCAAGTGCACATATAAGTTAGTAATCTATATGCAAAAGTTGACAAAGTGCGAAGTATTATCAACTTCTGCGGTAAATGATGACTGTATTAGTGTTTGCCCCTGAATCATGAACTCTTGCTTTCATATTCTATAATAAAAAGCTGGTAAATTACAGTTTATGAGAAGCAATGTGGTATGGCATACATATCTTAAAAAGATAAGATTTTCTTATTTATTTTTTTCTTGCATGAATCGCAGTTTTGCCAGACCTTTAGGTTCTGAAGCAATGATTCATGACCTTGAAATCTATGGATGAGTTCTAGCTTCAGACACCTTAAATGTTGAATGGAGAAGTATAATTTCCCTTCTTTCAGGGGAACCTTCAGAAATAATGTCTTCTCCTCTAACAATAGAGCTGACAACTTCTTTATGAATCTTGAGATACAAGAGGCTGCAAAATTACCACTGAACTTGTGTAAACACAGACACAAAAGAAGCTTCATATGGAAGCTGACCAGGCTGACATTTGAAACAGAGCCAACTGTCCACCTCCCCCTTACATCCTGAATAAAAGCAACTGGAATCATCCATGCATTGGATTAAGGAAATAAAAATATCAGTCAGATTTAAACTACAGGCACCAAGCTCAGACTTTACAGGCTGTGACAACAGGACCCAGCTAACAGCCATAGCATGCACAGGCTGAATTGCTCACTGACTTAAGTCAACAATGTGAGAGGCTTGCCAACAGCTGTTTGCTGCTTCCATCTATAGGCTTTCATAATTTTAAATAACATCCTTCCATTTCATGGAAAAACCCGAACTTGATTTCTTTTATTATAATGAATATTACTTCAGTAATACCGACTGAGCCTTTCCAGAACCTGTGTAACCTGTGGTTTTCTGAGTTTTGTAGTTTAGCTGAGTTGCGCAGAACTTCCTCAGAGATGGCAAAAGGCAGTATTCCAGATAGCAGGGCAAGCATGCTGCCAAATTTAAAATTGTTTCTCCAAGGCATGGGCAAGCTACAGCTTTCTGCCAAATGTCTGTATGATTAACACAAAGCAAGCAATGACTTTTTTCTTTGAACTCATACTGAAATTTATTCTTTTTTGTCTGTCTGTCAAACCACAAACCCAAACATCCAAACACAGTCTGATAGTCATGCGAAAAACATGTCAGGAAAAAAGTATTAAAAGTTGGCCAAATTTTACAGGAAGCCTAAAAGTCCTCAGAAAATCTGAAATAAGGTGGGTATGGACAAGTCTGGCATCCATCATCTTCCCTTCAAAATTTGAATTTTATTGGAACTATTTATTTTTTTAATTATTTTATTTCTCTAAATTATTATAATGCCCTTTTGGTGAAAACAACAAGTCAGAGAAGAAACAGAAAATACAAAGCTACATAATTCTTGCATTTTCACAGATAAAAAAAAAGACAGCAGCGTGTTGTCACAGTTCTCGTCTTATCACAGCCATGTTCATGTGCAGTCATATCCTCTCCTGTTATTCGGCATAATCAAAACTTTTTAAAAAGATATTGATGGCCCTACAGATCTCTATCTCATACTTGTGTTTAATTTGAAGTTTCTTCATATACTTCATCTAATAGTAACGGGACACTGCAAAGAAAATGTGATTCATTTCCATTGAAGAATTTTTTTTCATTTGAAATGATTAACTTAATAGCACAGCAGCCCTGATTTAGGGGAATAAGTCACTGCTTCACAGAAACAAACAAAAAAGAGAAACAAACAAAAAAGATTAAAACCAAAACCATCCCACCCCACCCCTCCAAAAAAAAGTAAAAAAGAAGAGAACAAACAAAACCAGAAAAACCTGTTCTCTCAGATCCTGTCACTCAGAAGAAAAAAATAAAACAACAACAACAACAAAAAAAAAAAAACCCACAAAAAAAACAAACCAAAAACCAAATCAGACTGAAAGTATTTAGACTTATTAAAATGTATGCTTTCTTCCATTGTTTTGTGATATATGTCCCATAAGCTGTGCTCAGGTATAATACAATTTTTTGCTATTGTCTTAATAAATCAGATCTGTCCATTCATGTCAACTCTGATTTACCAAAACTCACAAACTCTTTAGTTTTTGAACCTAAAGACTATGTTCCTATCAGTAAAATAAATAGAATGAGGAGACAGATTTTAACTCTGGTCATTTTCTTCACTCTTTAGCAGTGAGTTCATGCCTCTGTCTTTGTTTTAGATTGTATGAACTAGCACTCTTATATTTAGGTCACTGATAGTTCCCAGCAGGCAGGATGGAAAACCCACTAAATTCTGTTGAGAAAGAGAGCTGTGATGGGCCAGTAGTCCTTAATGCTGCAGAATGAACCTCTTTTTATTTAATAATATCGATGTATTCAGTAGAACTCTCAATGCTCACACTCTGTCTCTAGTACCATACCATCCTGGACATAAATCTAGGAGCAGACAAGCTTTTATTTCTAACCATACCAGAAATACTGTGGAGGTCATAAGTTTTACTGAATACTGAAGTCCTTGTGGATCCTTAGCTTTCCCTTATGCAGTTTTCTTGGGACTTAAAGAACCAGACCCAAGAAGCCGCCATAAACATAGCATTTCCTGTAATCCACTCACACCTTTTCTACAGAGAAGCCTCAGGCACTCGCTGTTCATGAGTGCCTGGTTTAAATTACCCACTTAAGTGCACACGAGTGCCCTATTGTAGCTTCAGGGCCTCCACGGAAACTATGTGGAGCAGTTGGGACCTGCAGTCCTGCTCAGGTTCTTGCTTCTTATTTTGTGGTTTGAATTAAAAGCAAGTCTCAGAGCCCAGAGCTGACTGAGCTCTCTCTTGGAAGAATCAACTGGATTCAGTTTTCTGTATTTAATAGGGTATAAAAAAGTAGCTTTAAACTTAATAATGAAACTTGCCACAATAATTAAGTTCATACATCAAATTAACAAAAATTAAGGTTGTGGTACTCTTGAAGGGTTATAATCAGCGGATATAATAAAAAAAATTAAAAAGCCAAACAAATCGAAACTTAAATGGTAATAACAGCTTCATATTCTTTTTTTGACTAATTTTCAGTCAGATTAGTCAAACAAGTTGTTCCTCTGAACCTTTGCTTTGGTAGAAGAGTTTAGGAGGCAATTTAGGCAAAATTGCTGTGTTTTGAAGGAGTTATAAATGTTTCTCGAATAAGACAATATTTGGAAACTAGTTATGGCTTGACATTGTCTACATCTGTTGTCCAATCATATACTTAAGTCTAAAGTACTGTATGTAAATAGGAGCGTAATAAGCATGGTACTATATATTTTCTGTTTGATTGTAGTACTCATAATCTAAACACCTCTGAGAGACACTACCTTTAATTCCAGTCAGGACTATAACTTTACAAGGTGTAAAAAATCAAACCAACCCAAACCAACTAAAAAAAAAACCAACAACAACAACAACAACAACAAAAAAAAAAAAAAAAAAAAAAAAAAACAAAAAAAAAAAAAAAAAAAAAAAAAAAAAAAAACACAAAAATTTGTAACAAAACCAAACAAATCACAGTCATTTTATTCCTAGGACAGTCTCCATAAAAAACAAAGAAGGCTTTTCTATGCTGCTCCCCTGTCTTTTTGTTGTCAGCTGACAGTATGTATATCACATACACTGTTTTCATTTCTGTACATTGTAACGCACCTGAGAGTTCATAAAATGTGCCCATGTTCCTTCTGATTCAGTAAATTCAGTAAATGGTAGAAATATATTAAGTTTGCACATCCCTAGTAGAACTATTAGGGAATAAGAAACAATGACCAGTACAAGAAGTCAGAATTCAAGAGGGATATAAAGTAGAGTTATCATAGTAAAAGAAACCTACCAGCAGAAAATAATACAGTATTCCAATTTCTCAGGTCTCAAGGTAGCTCCCTAGGAAATTGAAACTGCAAACACAGCTACTTTTTATTATTTTTTTATTTTTATTTAAATACATATTTAAATGAACTTTGTAACAGAAAATGTTGTGACAAGTTGTGAAGCTTTGTGATAGTAAGAATTTCAACAAAACTTTTTTCCAAGTATCTGCTAGTGGCTGGAAAAAACTCATACAAAATTAAACCCATTTCATGTGTGAGATTAATTCTGGAGTCATCCAGGATTCTACATGGGGAATATAGACAAAGGAAAATTTTCTTCTCATTTAGATGGCTCTGGTAGGTATCTAAAGTTAGGTGACATGGACACTGGCTACAATGGCATATTTTTCCAGCTAAGTTTAAGAGATACAGATCTACATTAGGGACTTCTTTTAATTTTCTCCCAGAAGTGTAGCAGAGTAAACTTTTTTTGCTATGTCAAAAACTTTGTTCCCTTCCTGCAATACATATGGATTCTTTGACTAACTGGTTCTTTCTTCTAAGCTCAGTTCTACATGGAAGAACTTGCAATATATGAAGAAAGTATTCAAGATTTATAATATTTTTTTCCACACTACATTTTTCCATTAAAAAATAATTCTGACAAGATTTTCATATAACCCTGTGACATGTGATTATTTCTTTGATTTTAGGCCTTTAAAAGCATTTAGCTACAAGGAAACACTAGCTCTGGGGATTTAGGTGATTATTAGATGAGCTGACTTTTAGTCTGTAAAGTCTAATCTTATATTTTATATCCAGAAAATTAACTGAGCCAAATTCCAAGCAGTCCAGACTGAATTTGGTGGATGTTTGATAACAATGAAAACCACTAAAATAAATTGAATATGACATTAATGTTTTAACACTACAGAGAATTAACAGTCCCTGAACATACACCACCCCACAAAAAAAAAAATACAGAAACCAAACCCAACAACAACCAAAACAAACTAATCAACCAAACAAAGACACAAATAAAAAAAAATCTGCAGCATTGGACTGAATTAGATAATTAATAGTCTGGAGCTCTTCTGCACTAATTTATCTCAAATTTCTGTCCATCATTGCTGATATGTGCACATATCTGTTTAAATATATTAAGTCAGTCATCAATAGCAACTTCAAGAACTTATTAAGATCCAGGTGTTTAATCATCATTTAACTTACACAATTTTATGAAACCTTGAGATAAAAATACTCAGCCTGACAGCATACTCATAAACACTTATTTACTGCTTTTTTCAAATCACTTCAGGAAAGAGTAAACATCATTAAATCCTTTGACAAGCAAGGTAAGAATGTCTGGTTGAACAAGAGCCAACCCTTGTAAATTCAGCATCTCCAAAACCAAAGGTAGTGTTCCATCTAGATGATGACAGCAATGATGTTCCCATTTGCCTAGGAGTAGTTATATGTATGCAAATTAAACTTTGGACCAGTAATTCTGGCCCACAGGCAATTTGGATTAAAAGTGTTAAATTCTGCATATTCACTTCCTTTGCCTAGCCCTTGTCCTGGAGATAACATTACCTGGGTCCCACCAGATGCATCTAGGCTGTTGATCAAAGGAGTCAAACCTGACCTCTCAAGTTCGCACTACTTAGATGTCAGCTCATTGCATAAGTCCATTTGTGACTACTCCAACTTACGTTTGTTAAGATATTATCTGGATCTTGTCAGGCAATAGTTTACTTCTTAAAAGTCTCTAAATTACGAGGGGACAAGGAGGAATGTCCCCCACTTACTCTTATAAAGGACCCTAAGTAGATGGAGAAAAGAAAAAAGGAAAGAAAAAGAAAGGCTTGTGAATGCAGTGACATCTTCTCAGTTGGCAACTTAAAATCCCTTCAGTTAAAATCCTTTAAACTATAATAATTTCAATCCCTGTAGTCAGGGAGTCTATTGGGATCCAGGATGGAGAGACCTGTCTATTGAGTCAGAGTATCTCTGAGCCTTCCCACAGGTGCACACTCATTCCCATGCCTGCACACGTGCCATGAACTGCTCTGGAACATTCCAGGTGGGGCAGGGTCTGTGGTGAGCCCCAGTCCTGGTCACTTTGTGCCCTGAGGCACAACACGCTGCCAATAGCAGCCATGTCTGTGCCACGGTCTCTGGGCCTGTTGTTGATTGGGCCATTGATCTTTGGGGCCTCAGGTCAGGCACGACAGGAAAACCATTCCCACCTTCCAGGAGACGTTCCCTGCTTTACCCCTGATTAATGACACACTGCTCACCACCAAAAGGCACTCAGCCTCCCTCGGCTCCTTCTCTCACAGCCAAAGACTCCGAAACCAGAACTGCTGGCTACAGAGATGTGCTGCCATCAAGAGAGAACTGGACAAGTTGGAGAAGTGGTCTGACGGGGATCTCGAAGTTCAAGGAGGGGAAGTGCAAAGTCTTGCTGATGAGGGGGAACAACATCACATTATAATGGTGAGCACCGAGCTGGAAAGCAGCATTGCAGGGAGCTGCTCTCTGACGAGGCTCTGGGGGTGCTGCTGAATGCTGAATTGAACAGGAGCCAGAAATGTGCCCTTGCAGCAAAAAGGACTAAGAGTATCCCAAGTTGCATTAGTACTGTTGCCAGCAGGTCAAGGGAGGTGATCCTTTCTCTCTAATCAGTACTGGTAAAGCCACTTTTGGAGTACTGTGTCCAGTCCTGGGCTTCCCAGTACAAAAGAGACATGGATAAAGTCCAGTGAAGTGCCACAAAAATGTAGGAACTGGAGCAGCTCATATATGAAGAAAGGCTGAGAAAGCTGGGACTGTTTAGAGCTAAAGAAGAGAAGGCTCAGCAGAGATCTTATCAGTGGATATAAATGCCTGACAGGATGGTACAAAACAGGTGGAGCCAGGCCCTTCTCATTTGTGCCCAATGGTAAGACCAAAGGCAGTGACACAAACTGAAACACAGGAGCCTCCATCTGAATATCAGGAAATACTTTTACTGTGAGGGTGACTGAATAATGTGCAAATATGTAGAATCCCCCACCTTGGAGATATTTAAAAACTGTTTAGACATGGCCCTGGGTGTGAAAATCTATCCGGCTCTGCTTGAGCAGTGAGAGTGGACAAGGTGACTTCTAGAGGTACCATTTCAAATTCAAACATTTCTGTGAATCTCATCCATTAATACAGAACACATCATGTATGCATTTTGGTTTTTCATCACATTAAAGAGTGGTTTTCAGTGAATCTACATTCATTTGCAATTGCCTTACAAATTCACCTACATTGAAAAGAATTTTATTTTGCAGAGTCTCAGTGTCAAATGTCTTTATTTCATGTAGCAGGTCAGAAGATTATTGATAGACAGTGGTAGTCGAAACATATCGGCACTGCGTAGAAGTAGCAATCTAAAGTCACATTTAAATACTTCTTTTTGAATTCTAGAATTCCAAAATGAATATTTTATGGTTTGCATCCACTAATATAGGGTAATTCATGCTTTGTCTAGGAAAGTTGGAGCAGAAGATCCTTAGGGTCTCTTGCAAGCTGGCATTCAGTATTAATCTATATTATTATCTATATTTAAATTTATATTTAATATTTATATTTTATATTTATATTATATATCTATATTTGTCTGAATGACATAAATAATTTGCATAGTTTGTTGCTTAGAAAAGTCAAATCTTAGCAGTGTGGGACACCAGATTTCTATGATACTATCATAGATAAAATGTGATGCACTACTGTCAGTGTGGCTTATAGACTCAGGGTTAGTACAAATACAAATTGCATGATATATTAGGCAATCCTTTAACAAGACTCTTTAACAAGGAAAGTTAAAGTTTTCAGAAAAAACCAAAATGTCAAAAAATGCTATAAAATCAGAGATGCCTAATATAGTGTGAAGAAGAAATGTGACCTGTTTAGCTTTTTTGACCAGTTGCCACTTTGTAAATCTTTGGGCAATAATACTGCAATTAGCTTTAAGGTGGGGAAGACAGAGAGTAGGGAGGGAAGTGGAGGATAGAACTCTCTATTTATTTATATATGCTGCTTTGAGATGAGAATGTTCTTAGTATCAGGTTTAAGAATAACTTTTCGTTAGTGATGAAATATGTGAAGCACTTAATGGATGTCTTTGAACTTTACAATTGGGAGAAACATAACTTTTCCTGCATTTGATACAGAAAACCTCTTATTACCATTTAAGAAAGAATCAGTTACATCTTTCCTGGCTTACAAGGATATGCTGCTCAGTTTTACTGACTACTGAATCTTCCACATCATCTCATTGAGTCATAAAATATTTGACAGGAGGTAGCTCTCAATTTTGGTTTCTCTTTATTTTGGTCTTTCTAACCTTACAACACAATATTTATGAAACCTCTTTATGATTATTTCTTCATGTGGCATGAATTAATAGTTTATGTCTGATTTCATCTTCTTAATTTAAATAAAAATCTGTACTGGCTGATCTTTTTTCTTTTTCACTTGTAATGAAGAAGCATAAAAGACTCAAATTTCTGTAACAATACACAGAATACAAAAAAGGATGTAAACTGATGAAATTTCATAACCTTAATTATTCGTGACATAGAAAAGTTGATTATTCCTCTCTATTCTAAAATGCTTGGGGTGTTGACAAATATTTAAAAGTACCCTCAAATTTTTATTTTCAGTTAAATTATGTGATTTTTTTTCATTTTAACATATAACCCATTCTAAGCTTTAAAAAACATTGGGGAGGGAGGGGATGTGTTTATTTTCTTTTGCTTTGGTTTTCCTGCCTGTGGGTGTAAAGAACCTTGTTGTGGAGGATTTCTCAGCTAGAGCAGCTGCAGGGAGAACTTTGAGATAGCA
>JANRGW010015440.1:0-14867 GCA_024733675.1 Psilopsiagon aymara
CAGCCAGCACACTGGAGCAGCCATGTCCCATAGCAGACCAACAGCAGAAGATGGGGAGATCCCTGAGGCATGGACACCAGGGCCTAGTGCTGCTTTGCCCAATTACATGGCATCCACTCAGCCCTTTTGCACCTGGAAACTATGACTATCAGTAAAACCGTGCAATTGGTAGAAAATACCATGTTCCAGTGCGTTTGAGCAGTAAGTTACAGCACAGTAACACAATTTCAGAAGTCCAGGAAATGATGGCACCATTCTGAGGTAAAGCAGAGTAATCCGTGCTTGGAGAACTACCTCAGCTCTCATCCTCAAACCTGTCATGCTCAGACTGCAGCAGTTAAAAGCCCATTTCTCAAGCCACTGCCCACCGAGGGGGCCATTTCCATTCTCTGATTTTCTCTGAGGTTTGGAGTTTATAAAGCAGCACACACACATATTGAGTTTTGTTTCAAATTGAAATGAGACATTATTGAAACAAAGGAAAAGTTTCCTCTCCTCTCCCCCCTTTCTTTTTCTGCTATTATATGCGGCAAGACAAATGATGGGGAAAAGCTCCTTCCCACTTTTCCCTTTTCTTTTTTCCCTTTTGTAATTTTGAAGAAAGACCCCAACTTGAAAGGAAGATGAGCCAGAGCAGCAAGGGAACAAAACCCATCAGCAGCTCCAGCGCTGGGATTTGAAAACGTTTAAATGCACCAGGGTTACAGGGGAACAATCTCTGTCATTTCCAAAGTTTCCTGAGTTGGAGGCACTGAGGAAAGGAGAAGAAGCAAAGGGGAGAAAAAGGGGGAGATAAAGACAATTCCTAAATATGAAGCATCAAATGCAAAAGGTCAGCTCAGAGCTCACATTCATGTTTAGGAGTCATTCAGAGGAAGGCGTGCGCTGCCTTCAGCGTTGCAGTTGCTACTGAGGCAATGAGCCGATGCTGAGCCCCTCACTGGACACGGGGGCCCTGCATCCCTCTGTCCCTCAGCCCAGTTAGTCCTGGTCTTGACCCACAACTGAGCCTGACAACTGCATAAACTTGATCCAGTCTGAGATGGGCATGAATTAACCAGGGGCTTAATTTCTACCCCTCCTTCCTCTATCAATAGCCCCAAAGAGCTTAAAGTCACAAACCACCGAGGAACTTAAAATCCCCCTGCAACATGGGACAAGAGACATGGGGGCACCACACCTGAGGTCTTCCCCAGCACAAGGGAGATGCACCAGGATGAGGGTGAGCACATAAGGCTCCCCTCCCAAATACTCCTCAAGCCTTCAGAAAGGACCTCTTGAGCAGAAGCGGTTTGTAAATATTTAGTAACTCTCAGGGAGCTTTCCCACAGATCCTCCCCTTGTGGTGCTGGTTTATTCCAGCCTCTGCTGGGGTTTCTGCTGCAGTGGAAGGCTGGTGCTCTTGAAGCAGCCTCTGATGCTGTGAGTTCCAGAGCTCTCTTCCCGGTTGTATGACCTGTCCTTGATGTGGAGCAGGCTGGTGCCTGGAAATTTCAGTGTGGGAAGCTGTTGGCACGGGTGGGTTTGAGACCCACCACCTCGCCCTCTTGGTGAATGAAATGACATGGGGTCATTTCATAAATCCCAGCAGAAAATGTTTGTTAATGAGCACACTGTAAATGTGATGGGGAAGAGAGTCTGATGGTAAAGCATCACCTCTGCCCAGGGTTGGGGGGTGGAACATGGAGCCACCAAAGGCATGAGAAACCCCAGAAAGGACCTTTGTGTTGGCCAGGGCATGTCCCACTGCCTGGAGTGGGAGCAGCTCAGCATTTCTTAGAAGCAGAAATCATAAATGCAACACTAGTCCTTCTTTCCTCCCTTCCTCGCTGCTGAGAGGAATGTCTTGATTAGTTTTGTTTGCCTGTTTGCTTGGGCTTGTTTGTTTGTTGATGGGTGCTGTGTATTTGTAGGTGTGTGCCGACTTTATTGACTGAATGAGAGCTTGAGGCATAACTGAGGTTACAGGGAGGCATCGAGCAGGAGAAGCAAGCTGGTTGGTTTGATAGACATGGCATTTACATTCTCTGCTCAATCTGCATCAGTGAAGAGGGTCACTGCGATATGAGTTCTGACTGAGATGTACTTTGCAGAGCTCCAAGGAAGCTGCTAGTAGAGGGAAAACCTTCAGCCTCACCCAAAACCTGGCCAGAGACATCACCTGATTGACCTGACAAGTCTCATCCCATGGGCTGGTGGGAGGAGAAGGGGATGGTGTGCGCTCGCAGCCCAGAAAGCCAACTGTGCCCTGGGCTGCATTAGAAGCAGCGTGAGCAGGAGGTCGAAGGAGGTGACCCTGCCCCTCTGCCCTGATCTTGTGAGACCCCACTTGCAGCACTGTGTGCAGTGTTGGTGTCCTCAGCATAAGAAGGAGATGGAGCTGTCGGGGCAAGTCTAGAGGAGGCCGTGAGGATGAGCAGGGGCTGGAGCACTTCCTGTATGGAGACAGACTGAGAACATTGCAGCTGCTCAACTTGGAGAAGAAAAGCTGCGTGGAGACCCCAGAGCACCTTCCAGTGTGTGAAGGAGGCTCCAAGGATGCTGGAGAGGGACTCTTCATCGGGGACTGTAGTGATAGGACAAGGGGTGATGGGTTCAAACTGAAACAGGTGAGATTCAGGTTGGATATAAGGCAGAAGTTCTTCCCTGTGAGGGTGCTGAGGCACTGGCACAGGGTGCCCAGAGAAGCTGTGGCTGCCCCATCCCTGGTAGTGTTCAAGGCCAGGTTGGACACAGAGGCTTGGAGCACCCTGCTCTATGGAAGGTGTCCCTGTCCATGGAAGGGGATTGGAACCAGATGAGTTTTAACGTCCCTTCAACACAAACCACTCTGTAATTCTATGATGGGCTTGTAGGAGAACCTCTGTAGCTGTTGAGCTGCCAAAAACTATCTTGGCTATTGCCATTGTCATTGGCATCACCGTTGCTGCAGGGGTGCCAGGATTGCTGGGGTGGTTCAGTGGCCATGTTTCCTCTGTGCCAGGGTCAAGTGCTGTGCTGGGAAGCTTGGCTCTGCCTCCCTGCTGCAGTGGTGGGGGCTCCAAGCCAGGCTTTAAGAGCACTTATCAAGTTTCAAGGCCCAGAGGGTAAATAAAAGGCACATTTTTTAACATTTCATACTCACCAAACCAGTCTGGGGCTTCTTCTCTTTGATGTTTGACTCTAGGTTTTTAATCACATGGTGCAGGGAAAGGAATATGAGTGAAAATGGGGGAAAGATGACTTTAATCGTCACCATGGCCTTGTCCTGGTGGGACAGCCAGGAGGAGTATGCTTCCAAGTCCCATCTTTCCCTGGGCAAACAGCTCCTTTCTCCCTCTGCCCATCTTGTATGTAAAATCAAGATATTTATGCTCAGTTTGTGATTTGGCTACTTCCACTGTCTGCTATTTTGGCCAAAGAAGTGGTAAATGTCCCATCGCTGGCAGTGTTCAAGGCCAGGCTGGGCAGAGCCTTGGCTGACATGGTCTAGTGGAAGGTGTCCCTGCCTATGGCAGGGGGTTGGAACTGGATGATCTTAAAGTCCTTTCCAACCCAAACCGTTCTATGATTCTATGATCTTAACTTGAGATTGGCAGCAGGCATCTGACTCACAAACAACCCAGGAAAATCAGCTCCAAATTGATGCCCAACACTGAAAATCAACCCAAAAATCATGTTAGGAGTCTCAAAGATAAAACAAAGCACTGCAAATCAAATCACTGCAAATTCATCACGATGGTGCTGACTCTTTCCTGATGGACACAAGCTCAGTGCTTGAGGCCCTGATATAAAATAAATACCCTCTGAGGACAAGTTTGCAGCTATAAAGGTGCACGGGCTTGCATGGAGCTCACAGCAACATCTGCAGCTGCCCCCAGACACACAGACAGACACACAGACACACGGTCTGATGTGAATTATTTAACACAAAGTGCCATGACCTCTATTAACAAAGGGAGATGCTTCCAGACCTGCGGGCAGCACCATGGGAAGCAGCTGGATCCAAATCAATCTAATTGAAGACGGGACTGAATTTATTATAGGAGCCGGTGGCAAGCATCCTGTTGAGGATGATGAGGGAGGGATGAAGATGCCGGTACAGTATATTCCTTTTAGCTCAGCTGGAAAGATCACAGCTCTAAATAGTGTTTAAGGAAAAGCTCCTCAGCTGAGTGAATCCAGGCACAGAACAAGGGGGATTTCTTCTTGCTGGGGATGCTTTGGAAAAATAAAATTATCTTGAAATTTCCTGATCATTTTCTTGTCTCTTTTTAATTTCCCCTTCCCCTTCCTCCGCAATCAAAAGAAAGAACTGAAAGAAACGTGCACTTCAAGGCTTTAAATCTGAAACTTCCTAATCCCCTGAAGTCCACACTAGACTTCTTGCCTCCATGGAAACCCCAAAGCATTCATCCAAGTGATTGGCCTCCAATGAATTTTAGATAAGACAGAATGGAACGGAATTGATGTGATTTTAATGCAGAAGAAAGCGGTGGAAGGGAGGTCCACTTGGTTCATATTTGAATAAAGCAAACATGACAGACAAAAGGCTGACAGCTGTAAATGACATTGTCAGTACAAAAATTATCAGCCAGTTTACAATCTGTTTGCTTATGTTGAACAAACAGAATGTGTGTGGCATCCCTTGGCTTCATGAATGGCAGAAATACTTGCAGGCTCCGGAGAGAGGCAGATATCTGTTCCCTCCCAGCCCTCCCACTAGAAGATATCCATTTGACAGCAGCTCTGAAAAGGAAAATTCTTTTTATTTTCCCCTTCTCCTGCCTTCTTTCTTTTATTTTTCCTCCCTATTTTTTTTTAGCCCTTCTTTTTATCCCTTTCTCCTCGTTCTTTGCCTCCCTTGTGGGTTGTTTTTGGTGCTTGTTTTGTTTGCAGGAGGGGAGGGCTGCAGCTCGGCACAGCCCGCGCCGGTGCGGCTGCGATGCTGGATGGAGCCGTCCGGCAGCTCCGGCATTCCAGGCACCAAACCTGCTGTTACCTAGCGAGAGCTGCTGCCAAACGTGCCTCCTGTTTTCTTTTCTTCCCTTCTTTCTCTTCCTGCCCGGCAGATCCCAGGAGTGCCTTTGGGGAACAACGCTCCTGCTGCATTGCCCGGGCTGATGCTGCAGCTCCGGCTTCAAACCACATTTCCTCTTTCATTCCTTGCAGCAGCCGAAATGTTCACTGTGAATGACAAATCGCAACCTTTTTCCTTTGAGTGCTGGCTTGATAAAGCAGTGATCCTTCTCCTGCTGTCAGAGGCACATGTGAAATGAGTTGTGGGGTCTCAGCGTAGTGCTATGGGGCATTCAAGGCCCAGAAAACATCCCTCAGTTCATAACCCCCCTGTCTGGATGGGGCTTGGAGCAACCTGCTCTAGTGGAAGGTGTCCCTGCCCATGGCAGGGGGGTGAAACTGGAGCAGCTTTCAGGACTCTTTCAAAACAAACCATTCCATGAGTCTATTTATGTGCTATTTAGGTGCTAAATATCTTCCTTGATTTATTATTTCCTGGAGGATTTCTAGTGCCGCCCTGAGCTCTTGGTTGTGTTTTCCCATGTACTATTTTGCAGTCAGACTTTGCAGAAGCTCCCACCCAAGGGCCTTGCTTTTCCTCAGCCTATCCCCGTGGCATCAGGCTGCATTGGCACTATGGACCTCCTGGTTCCTGGAAACTAACTGCCAGCCGCATAATGCAATCCTTCATGAAAAGCCTGACCTCAAAGCCCACCTTTCCGGCTTCCCATCACCCTGCCAAGTTTCATTCTGCCCTGACCTAGGCCTTACAGATAGAAGGAAACCCCGAGGGTGCATTGCAGTGAATCAAGTCCCCTTCTTTTATGTAAATGAAAGGGGGAAGATGAAATAAAACCCACGCCAGAATTTGTTTAGTGGCACTTGGCTTGTTTGATCAGAGGGAAAAAAAACCATGACAGGTGAGTACGGTCTGTGCAGGGCAGATAAAGGGACTAGAACAACACCGGGAGAATACGGCGATTGCTTCCCGGGCAGCCAAGCATCCAAACCAGGCACTCGGATGAAAAGTTTATCCAATTATGGAAAACCGGATGACGCTCGTTATGTGGTGTTACTCTTTTCATTTTAATCTAAATTACCATTTCTTTCTCTCTGATATGGCAATCGGTCATAAAGGGTTGACCACCATTAAAGCTGTTTGATTTGGAACCCTGTAGTGTTTGACTAAGAGGGTAAATGCAAATTTGATGACAGAATAAGGATAAATTTACATATCAGCTTCGGCTCACATGGAGAGAGTAAACATTCTGTTTATCTCAAGTGTCACTTTATGATTTCAGTAGAATATAAAACTGACCTTGGTCCAGACATTGCAAAAGACCTGAATGAAATATATTGTTGTCTAAATACAATTTACTCAAGTAGAAGTTGTCAGCAAACCCGGCGTAACTCAGCAAACAGGGTTAGACAGCAGGGTCGCAGGGACAAAATTGTTCCCATCCACTCCGAAATGAAAATCTCTGCAGATCTGGAGAGGGTGAGAAAAGGAAGGAGCTTCCCCCGGTCCCTAAATCACAGCTCCTTCTTCCAGGGAAAGCCCGAGGAGTTGCAAAACAAGGAGGGCAAATCTATTTGGAGATCAATATGTTCAAATGCTTGGTAGTTTGATTTTCCCAGCAGTTGTTATTGTCACCTCCCGGCTGTTCTTCTTTCACTTCTCTTAAGTTTACACTCATCCTTTTCTCAACATCCCTACAATTAACTGCCCTTCAAGATGCATGTGTAATTCAACAGCCGTTCCTTTCCTTTCTGCTCTTAGTAGTTGTAGGAAGGAAATATGAAACTTTAATGGTTAATTAAAATACTTCCAGGCTGTTTAAACTGCACGGAGCATTTCCCACCCCCCCACTTGCTCTGTCAGATCGTCCAAAAGGAAAATGCATGTAGGAAGGGAGGGAGATTTTCTCCTGCTGTCAGCTAAGTGCTGCCTAATAAAGGGTCAAAATGCGGTGTGCGATGCTCAGCAAGTGACTTTGTGGATTTAACAGAGAGATGAGAGAAAACAACTGAACCAATAAATAAGAAAGTCATTGGAACACAGGAGCGAGAGGAAGCCAACCCCGTTTTCCCAGGTAACCGAATAAACCGGCTGCTGCAGCGATGCCGTGGGCTCATCCCGAAAGGCAGACCTGGCTGCCAGGCATGGGGCCACGGTGGAATGAGCACA
The DNA here is from genome assembly GCA_024733675.1 of Psilopsiagon aymara. NCBI lineage: Eukaryota > Metazoa > Chordata > Aves > Psittaciformes > Psittacidae > Psilopsiagon > Psilopsiagon aymara. Next base: position 7,187 of record JANRGW010015440.1, read on the forward strand.
GGGAGGTGATTTTGCTCAGTGGGCACAGGGAAAGCTGGAGGGACCCTGGTTTGGAAAGGCAGGGAGAGAGCAGAGCATCCCCAGTGCCCAGGCACCGGCTGCTCCGGGGGCAGCAATCCCGGCCCCAGGAGCAGCGTGGGCTCGGCACAGACAAAGGCTTGGAGGGGAACAAAAGTCAGAGGGAGATAAAGACGACTCATGCGGGGTTGCTGGTCCTGCTGCAGAGGGAGTTCCAGTGGGGCTTGGTTCTACCTCACTAAAACCATCCTTGTTTTCAGGCTTATTTTGACTGCCTAAAAATTCCACTTCCAGGAATGCCTGTGCTGCTCCACAAGTGGACCCAGCACTCGTGGAATGGGGTTAAAAGCACCAAGACTGGTGGCACACATCAGCCCCACCAGACTGGTCCCCACAGCGTGAATGTGGGGCTGATTCATGCTTTAATGACCGCACACGCCATGGCTATAATGGTAGCACTTTGCAGTTACCATTTACCTGCACGTAGAACGTGTTTAAGAACCTTTTTGAATTCATGAGGTTAGATGGGGGAACTTTGCAAAGCCAAAAATGATCCTGAGCAGAGAAACAAGCAGGGAAAAGTAGCTTTTCGATCAGCCCCGTGTTCTCCTGAGCTGCGTGGGGAGAGCTCCTGCTCCATCGCTAGATCTGTTCCCCCCCATTTATAGAGATTATTTGCACTTCTAAAAGCCTGAACAAGGCTGCAGCTCCTGGGGGCCTGGAGCAGGCTGGGAGAACAAGGGATTTGGGCTGACCCCTGGAATTCCCGCTGCTGCATTGTTTCAGGGCAGCCAGGAATTAGCAAAAAAGGGACACTTTGCGTCCAGGGAGGGAGGGAGGGGACGAGGAAAATCAGGCTCTGCTGGGTCGAAAGATTCATGTGTTGTTGGTTTTGATGTTGTATTTGAATTAAAAACCCCCAAAGAGGGGGAAAAGATCACTGGGAGAAAGACTTGGGGTTCCCAGCTCCTGCTCTGGCCATGTTCTCTCTGAGTTTTGACCAGAAATGAGATTATTTCCCTCTCTTTTTCCCAAAATAAAGTGGTTTTATGTTTCTAAGAGAAGTGAAAGGATTTTTTGAAAGAAATAAAACTGTGTCTTTTCTCTTCTTCCTTGCCCAGGGGACATCTGACTTGTACTCTACTGGGGTTGCAGTAAAGCAGGTATCAGCACCCACATCCCAATCCTCGATTTCCTTAGGTAAGGAATAGCCTCGGCATAGTTCTGGTTCAGTTGCTGCCTCTGAGCTTGAGTGACCTGGGTAAAACCTGCATGAGTTTGGCTTCACCTCCTTTTGAACCCCTTAGCAATGAGGGAGACTCTCCATGGCCCTATCCTCCTTTTAGAAGGTCATCCCTGCTCTTTCTGAGCTTTAATCTGACAAGAACAGAGCAAGAGCTCTGCCAGATGGGCCCCAGTGATGATGATGTTACTGGGGCTCTGTGGAGATGAGCTGCTTTCCCAGCGAGAAAGGCAAGAGGCAGCTTCCTCGAGTGCAAAGCACAAGATGGGATTTAGAATCACGGAATCCCAGATTGGTTTGGGTTGAAGGGATCTTAAAGCTCATCCAATCTCAACCCCTGCCACAGGCAGGGACACCTTCCATAGAGCAGTTGCTCCAAGCCCTGTCCAGCCTGGCCTTGAACACTGCCAGGGATGGGGCAGCCACAGCTTCTCTGGGCACCCTGTGCCAGTGCCTCAGCACCCTCACAGGGAAGAGCTTCTGCATTAGATCTGACCTGAACTTCCCCTGTTTCAGTTTGAATGCATCACCCCATGTCCTATCACTACAGTCTCTGATGAAGAGTCCCTCCCCAGCATCTTTGTAGCTCCCTTCAGACCCTGGAACCTGCTCTGAGGTCTCCACGCAGCTTCTCTTCTCCAAGTTGAGCAGCCGCAATGTTCTCAGCCTGTCTCCATACAGGAGGTGCTGCAGTCCCTGATCATCCCTGTGGCCTCCTCTGGTCTTGCTCCAACAGCTCCATGTCTTTCTTACGCTTGGGACACCAACACTGCACACAGTGCTGCAAGTGGGGTCTGACCAGAGCAAGTATAGGTGCAAGGAGGATTTGGACTTTGCTGAGGATTTGGGCTTGCAGATATTCAGCTCCAGGGCAGGAATCAAGAAGCTGCCTGATGAAGAAAGGTCCATTAATTCGGGTGAGAATGGTTAATTTAGACCAACCACATCCTCCATGGTCCAAATCTCCTGCTTCAGTCCTCTCCCTACAAGGCTGCTTTCCCTTGATCCAAGTGGTTGGTTGGAGTGAGAATCAAATCTCAGCTCCATGGAAAGAACCCAGAACATGGTGTGCATGGGACCAAATGCTTGTCACCCCTTGGAGCTGCCCTGGAGGACACTGAGGACACCATGGAACAACCTCTGGGTCATTGTCGGTGCTCAGCCTCTGCAGGGGGATACATGCCCCTGTAAAACCTTCTCTCCTGCTTCATTTCTTGGTACCCATCCAACCTCTTGCTAACCTGAGGGCTGGGGCTGTTGAGAGTGCCCAAACCTGCCTGGCCTGACCTCTTGCAGGTGGGAAAGCACCTTGCTGAATCCCCAGGGACCCACTGCCCAGCTCATCATATCCCCCAGCACCTCAGTGGCTTCTGGATGAGGCCTATGGTCCAGGATGCCATTTGCTGCCCATTCCTAGTTCTTGAAAGCCCAGCTCCATAGCCAGAATAATCCAGTCTCCCCAAACCAGGACCTGTCCCATAGGCTGCCACACAGGAAGGTGGTATCTAAAGATTATCTTGCCTAGTGATCCCTATAAAAAGGAGGAAGGTGGCTGCTCTGGGCTGCCAGCATCACACAAGTGAACCTTTCTCCCTGGTAGAAACCAGGGCTGATAATGGAGTTGCTGACACCACCTCAATTACCGCGCGTGTCCGCTGCTCCATAATGAAGGAATTTTCCTCTCCTTGCAGTGTGAATACTAATGGACCTTGGCTCCAGCGACGCACCAGCACAGGAGGATGGTGCCATCTAAAGGAACCGAAGGCAAAGAAGAGCAGCAGCCACTGCTGAGGGGTGCAGAGGGACCTGCATCATCGCTTTAGCTGCTGTGAGGTGGCTCAGCAGCAGGCCCCCAGTTTCAGGATGAAGTTTCTGATGGGTGTTTGATGGATTTACACTGCCTCAGAAATAATGAGGGCCTTAATTTGCATAGAATTTGCCTATTCCCTAAAGCTGTTGTTCAAATGTATTTTCCTCCCAGCACCTTCTTGTTTCCATCATGTGCATAGCGGATATCAGGGAAATCAAGGAAAACATCTGTCTGTCTGGGATCCTTGATCCAAAGCAGGACCATCCACACCAAAGCCAAGTTGCTGTGATCCTAGAGGACTTGGGGCAGGTTTTCAGGATGGGGTTTTGGGATCGCCGTACCCGATGTGTACAAGCTCAGTCCTGCCCCGTAGCCTCATTGGAGTGCCAGGGGTGGTTATAGTACAGGAACTGGGACTTCCACAGAGAGGCTTTTGAGCTTAGCAATCCAAGTCAACCCATGGGCACATCTGCTGGCGCTCTGACCCAGCTTAAACTCCCCCTGATGAATTCCCTTTGTCAAGAGGGCTGCAGTCATCTAAAAAATTCTCTTGGCATACGCAGCTGACAAGCCTGAACCAACACCAGCATTCCTATTTTACCTTTTTTGACTCATTGCACGCTATGAAAGGAACATCACTCATGATTTACAGAGCTGCCACAAGAGCCCTGTGAGATGGGGCTGTGAGATGGGGCTGCCCTCCCGATTCCAGGTACGTGAGGGAGTCTGGCACTGGTGTTTTGGCAATTAATTAATTTTCACTGGGCTTTCACTTTTGCAACCTTTTTTCTCACTTCCCAGGTTGCTCAACTGGGAATCTATAAGACCACCCCGTGATAAAGACGTCATGCTGAATGTATATGTCATTAATCACTTGGGTTACCTTTCAACCCAGCGCATTGCCTTTGTTAGAGCCTTCCCTCGAGATACTGGAAAAACAAACAGACACATTTATAACAACCCCTTAGGGCTAAGTCAACAGTTGCATTCACCTCCTTAATCAACATCTCAGGCTTAACCAAGATCATCTCTAAAACTCCTCGAAATGCTACTAAGCAGGAACTGTACTTTCCCAGTACAGATAATTGGGATTTTTACATGGCATGATGATAGACTTTATTGAAAACCTGATCCTAACATCATTGCTCGCTGCTGGGAGTCCTGAAGCCATTGCTCAAACTGAAGCGAGTGCTCAGATACCCAATGGCAGCATGAAGACGCGCTTGGGCATGTTTTCTAAACCATTAATATTTGGCTGTGGTGCAACAGAAGATGAAAGACCTGAAGTCCTTCGCTTTCAACCACTCAAACCTTGTAGGACATGGACCCATAAAACAGGCCCCACCATGCTCAGTCCTATCTTTATGTGCCTATTGTAGAAGAGCGATGTGAAGGTCAACAAGTCAAGAGCTGGAACATGCAGGTTATGGCCATCAGTAGGAGCTTCCTTGGTCCTCCTTAGGCACAGCGCTCCCTGTTTGCAGGATCCAACACTATATTGTGTTTTCTTGATCAATAATCACACCAGACCTGCTGCAGGGTCCATCTCACCTGCAGTCCTTCACCCAGCCAGGTCCTCTCCTCTGCTGAAGCTCTCCACATCCTCTCAGGAGCAATAGAGCCTCTGCTGAAGTAGTCAAAACAGTTTTGAATGAAAGCGTCAGGTTGAGATCCTCAGCATAAACCATCCCCAACAAAGCCTATTTGCAAAGTAAATTTACTCTGGATTTCCGATACCTAGGAAAGTTTTTTCTATTATATTTATTTAAAATTACAACAGTTTACATTAGAAACAAGCTCAAACAATTAAGGTAAAAGATAAATAACTGCATACAGTTTAATTTTACAAAATGCAAACATACATCTTTCGTGGTTCCATTATCCCAGTATTAAGTGCAATATAATTGTCTGATGCATTTTTGCTGACTTAAATGCTATAAAATTCAGCAGGCCTGACTTTTATGAAATCATCTTTACTTCTCTTCATCATGCAAGCAGCAGCCTGCAATCCTGCCATGGCTCAGGGTAGCTTTGGGGGGACACCCTCAAACGGAATGTTTACTTTCCTCTGGATTGCAGATGGCCAAAAGTACCACCTAAGAAGATACAATTCCGAGAAGCAGGAGTTGGAGGCTGCCTTAGGAAAGGCAGAGCATCATCCCAAGCAGTTCACCTGGTAGGGAGAGCTGTGGGATGCTCCATACACCATGGTGAGCATCCAATGCTTGATATGCTTTCCTTGCTCCCTTCATAGAATCATAGAATGGTCAGGGTTGGAAAGGACCTTAAGATCACCCATTTCCAACTCCCCTGCCATGGGCAGGGACACCTCCCACTAAACCATATCACCCAAGACTCCCTCAAACCTGGCCTTGATCACCGCCAGGGATGGAGCATTCACAACTTTGGGCAGCCCATTCCAGTGCCTCACCACCCTCTCAGGGAAGAACTTCTTCCTTATATCTAACCTAACCTTCCCGTTTAAGTTCGAACACATCACCCCTTGTCCTATCACTACAGTCGCTAATGAAGAGTCCATCCCCAGCATCCATGAAACACCACTGGGGAATGCACTCTTTCTCTGGGATGCAATTGTGAGAATTAGCTTTGAAATAATCCTTTTAGAGGGATAACAAAAAAAGGAGGAACGTATGTGCTTATGTTGTAAGGTTGGTACCATCTGTGTAAAGGCAGCATTATATCAACAGCAGAGTGCACGGAGGTCTCCAAAAGAGTGGGTTTGGTTTGTGGGGAATATAATGAGTCTGAAGGAAGAACAGTGAAAATTAAAGTTGATATTATCTTATTAGAACCCTGATATAAAGAGACTGGAATCGATGATGTTGTTTAACTTCGGAAAGAGACAGGAAAGGAGGAATGTGGCAAAATAACAGTCAATAACACACCGCCTGGAAAAGGGAAGTGGATGTGCAGTGGGAAGCAGGACTGGGGACCCAGTGCAACCCAGTGGCCTTGGGGCAAGGGGGAGGTGAGTTGTCCTCATGCTGTGGTGGCATCCTGGTCCCTGGTGGTACAAACCAGAGGCCAAGCCAATGTCCCACTGCTAAAGCCAGAAGAACTTGGCTACTACTTGGAGTGTGAGTTGCAGATCACATCTCTCTGAGCCAGCGGCAGGGCTCACAAATGTCTGCAGGTGCTTAGGGATAATCTGGTAAACCCCTATTCCTCCTGCTCTTTGAAGGTGTCTGCGGCTTTCAGCCAGGCAAGAGGAGAGGCAGTGCCTCCCCAAGGGCTGAAACGTGCCCTGTGAAACGCTGGCCTTATCCCAGCCCTTTGCATCCCTAAGAGGGTGCTGTGAAAGGCAGCTCCCCCCCATCAGCTTCCCGAGCACCTTTATCCCTCCTTTGTAGCTACAGTACCTACCTGCTTCGGGATTTAGGAAGGGATGCAGCTCTGGTAGCATCTTATTATGTCCCCCTGAGTTATAAGGAGTGTGTTTGTCTTGCAAACAGGCACATTCCTCTTGTGCAAGGATGCCTCCAGCTGCCTCCTGGGAATGAATCACAAAAGCCCGCTGAGATTGCCCCTATAACTCCTGTTTGGAGTGGGCTGCCTGCACAGAGGATGCTGGTGAATGCCGGGACTGCTTTCCAAGGCAAATCAAGTGTTTTGATAAGATGAACCCAAAGCACAGGCAAGAGACATTGATTTGTGGTGGCTCCTGTGGCAAAGGGCAGACCCTCAGCTGGTGTAAATTGGCACCATTCCCCCCCCAGGGCTTTGGGTCAGGTTGTAAACTGGTGTAACTCAGCATAGCCGTATGGATGTCACTGCATCCCCACTAACTCACCCCGCTGAAATCCCACTCCATAGGATGAGAGCATTAACTCTACCACTGGACAGCCACAGGGGCGCCTCGCAGACCCTGTCTTCATCCAGCACTGAAACATTGCAGTGCAACTTCTTTTTTTCTTCATTTTCTTATTATTAACAACCCTTTAATTCTTTCCCTTCCAGCCCCGTTCTCCCTTGCTACTCCTGCACCCACAAAGAAGGCTGGCGCGCACATAACTCACTACCTAGGCAGTCGCGGTGCCCCAGCCTTCACTCGCACCCCCAGACACAAAGGCCATGTGTCACAGCCCCGAGACAAATGCTCCTGGCACAATGCTTCGACACAAGCAAGAGGGCTGGAGGTCAAAAGTTATTTGTGTAAGCTGGTGCGCTTTCAGCAGCAAGACACAGATGGAACAAAACTTTAAAGGTCAGTCCTGCCTCCTTTATTTTCTCCCTCCTTTTCCACCTGCACCTGCCCTGAGGGCCATGCCTGGATAAAACACAGGGAAAGGGTTGCAAAACCTCTTGGAGAAGGGTGGGAATCACCTCAAGAGTTGGCATTGGAAAGTGGGAGGGCAGAGCCCAGCTCCTCCTGCACCCATGGATCAGCTCCATTTGCTGGTGGCAGCAAGGGGTGGCTGATGCCTTTAGGCTGGGCACAGCGTTTCCATCGGGATGTTGACAACTAGCTTTAGGGAGGCGGTGTCCATGAGATGGAAATTTGGGTGGTTTGCATGGAAACACATGGATGGAGAGGAGGAAAATAGAAAAGAAAGAAAATAAAAGGAAGTGAAGAAAAAAAAAAGGGGGGG
>JANRGW010015441.1:0-18175 GCA_024733675.1 Psilopsiagon aymara
GGAGGGCCAGGAGACCTCCTTGGATGGATAAGGAGCTGCTGAGGAAACTTCAAAGGAAAAAAGAGGCTTATAAAAGGGGGAAGCAAGGAGAGGCAGCCTGTGAAGAATACAGGGATGTTGTCAGTTAAGCTAGGGACCAGGTTAGGAAGGCTAAGGTCCAGTTGGAATTAAACATGGCTAGGGATGTGAAGGATAACAGGAAGGGATTTTATAGGTACGTAGCGAATAAAAGACAGACTAGGGACAAAGTAGGCCCCCTCTGGAAGCTATCAGAACTGCCTACCCTCCATTTGGAGAAGGCTGAGTTTGTCAGTGATTTCTTTGCCTCAGTCTTTATTGGCAAATGCTCTGACAACACTACCCATGTCTTGGAAGGCAGACACAGGGACTGTGAGAATGAAGACCTTGGGCCCACTTTAGGAGAGGATCTGGTTCGAGACCATCTTAAGAACCTAAACATACACAAGTCCATGGGAGCTGATAAAATCCATTCAAGGAATGAGGAGCTGGCAAATGAAATTGCTAAGGCACTTTCCATCATATCTGAAAAATCATGGCAGTCAGGTGAAGTTCCCCACAACTGGAAAAAGGGAAATATAACCCCCATTTTTGAGAAGGTAAAAATGGATGACCCAGGAGATTACAGCCCAGTCAGTCTCACCTGTGAGCCTGGCAAAATCTTGGAACAGATTCTCCTGGAAGGCATGCTGAGGCACAGGAAAAGCAACAAGTTGGTTGGTGACAGCCAGCATGGCTTCACTAAGGGGAAATCCTGCCTGACCAATCTGGTGGCCTTCTATGATGGGCTACAGAATGGATGGACAGGGGTAGAGCAGTTCATGTCATCTACCTGGACTTGTGCAAAGTGTTTGACACTGTCCCACATGACATCCTCGTCTTTAAGTTGGTGAGACATCAATTTGATAGGTGGACCACATGTTTGATAAAGAACTGGCTGGATAGCCGCACATAAAGAGTTGTGCTCAATGGTTCAGTGTCCAGCTGGAGACCAGTAACGAGTGGTGTTCCTCAGGGATCAGTGTTGGGACTGGTCTTGTTCAACATTTTTGTTGGTGACATGGACAGTGGGATTGAGTGCGCCTTCAGCAAGTTTGCTGAAGACACCCAGCTGTGTGATTCAGTTGATATACTAGAGGGAAGGAATGTCATCCAGAGGGACCTTGACAAGCTTGAGAGGTAGGCTGGTGCCAACCTTTTGAAATTTAACCATGACAAGGGCAAGGTCCTACACCTGGGTGAGAGGTATAGCAGTCACAGCTACAGTTTGGGCAGAGAAGAGATTGAGAGCAGCCCTGCAGAGAAGGAAATGGGGGTGTTGGTTGATGAGAAACTTAACATGAGCCACCTGTGTGCACTTGCAGCCCAGAAAGCCAGCCATACCCTGGGCTGCATCAAAAGCAGTGTGACCAGCAGGTTGAAGGAGCTGATCCTGTCTCTCTACTCTGCTCTCGTGAGACCTCATTTGGAGTATTGTGTGCAGTTCTGGTGTCTTCAACATATAAAGAACATGGAACTATTGGAACAAGTCCAGAGGAGGGCCATGAGGATGATCACGGGACTGGAGCACCTCCCATATGAAGATAGGATGAGGAAGTTGGGGCTGTTCAGCCTGGAGAAGAGAAGAGAAGGCTGCATGGAGACCTCATAGCAGCCTTCCAGTATCTGAAGGGAGGATATAGGGATGCTGAGGAGGGACTCTTTGTTAGGGACTGTAGTGATAGGACAAGGAGTAACAGGTTTAAACTTAAACAGGAGAAGTTTAGATTGTCTCTAAGGAGGAAGTTCTTTACTGTAAGGGTGGTGAGGCACTGGAATGGGTTGCCCAGGGAAGTTGTGAATGGTCCATTGCTGGCAGTGTTCAAGGCTGGGTTGGACATAGCCTTGGGTGGCATGGTTTAGTGTGAGTTGTCCCTGCCCATGGAAGGGGGTTTGGAACTGGATGATCTCAAAGTCCTTTCCAACCCTAACTATTCTAACAGCAGATGAAGCCCTCATGAACAGGATTATATATACCATTCTATTTCATTGGGAACATAGAACAGCAAGTAGAGACATCTACTTGCAGAACATAGTCAGTGGAATCGAGGAAAGAATCTGCTGAAGAAAGAAAACCGCGATTGTCTTCCCAGAGCAAGAGCCTGTAGGAATGGCAGTTGAGAAAAAAACTTATGTGAATGCAGTATTTCTCTAGCAGCAGAAGTTTTTGACAAAAGATCATTGAAGACCCACTAAATCATGTACACCTGCTTAAATTAGATTCTTGGAAGTCAATGCTTTATTCTTGTACTGAAGTCTTTCAATAATTGATGCAATATATACAAACCTTATAGCAGAATTCACTCAGGGAAGGGTGGTAAACACATTTTAGAGGTCAAAATAAGGATTTGAGAAAAGATTTCTTTGAATTCCATGCAATTGATTTGAGGTGTTATATTTTGCACTTAGGAGAAATAAGATGCATTTAAAATAGGTTCTAGATGGTTATTTTGTTGGATGGAAAAGAAAAAAAGCTTATCACAGATCTCAAAATTGAATATAAGTCATTAGAGACATCCTGTTGTAAAACCAGAAAATCTCATTCTAGAATGAATTAACTGTTGGATGTAATACATAGGAATCATGTTTTTTCTAGCTCTTCCTGGCTTTAGGGCATCCTTGGCTGGAGCAGAGCCCAACAGCATGGTTTAGACAAGAGTGTGATAAGTTGGAGAGGGTAGTAAGAATGATAAGAGGTGTAGAAAAAGTGACTTAGGAGATAAAAGAAAGGTTGAAATAATTGTTTGTTTAGTCTAGCAGGTAGAAGAATAAGGGACAGAAAGCACCAAGAGTGAGTTTTTTCCATTAGGTAAAAGGCAGTTATAATGAGGGCAGTGAATGATTGTTCTCTGTGACCATACGGTCTCAGAGAGAAACCAGCTAAATTTTCAGGTAAGACTTGGTGTAGCTACTGGGGAAATTTCTGAAAGACAAGAGAAACAAGGGCTAGTGAAGCAGTATGATAAGATTTTGGGTTTTTTTGTTTGTATGTTTTTCTTTTTTTCTTTTTTTTCTCTTTTTAAGAGCAAGACCTTTTTCTTTTAGAGTTTGTCTAGGTGTTTTTAGCCTGTCTGTATGCAGCTAGGAATAGCTGATACCGTCAACTCTGTGATTGCTAAAACTCTGTGTTTAAATGACTGAGAAATTCACCAACTACAACAGAAATTTTCTACTCAACCAGAAAGCAGAGAGGCTATTAATCAGGATGCTCTGTGGAGAACTCCTCCAGTGATTAATGAATTCTTGGTAAAGATGAATGAAAATAACCTGCCAATGTGAATGACATTGATTATGAGAAAGATACTGACTGGGATCAGAAGAAGAAAAATGCTGTGCTGAAAGGGACCCAAGCATAACAAAACACTATCTGCAGTCTCTGAGAAACACAAGTGGGCTGGGCTGTGGCTGAAGCAGATGGGAAAGAAGAAAGAGTCCAGAGCAGTGCTTCTTGTCTGCAGTGCATATAAATGCACTCCTGGTGCATTTATATAAAAGGACCAAAAAGGTGCAGTACTGTCTGAGGATGCAGTGTATGAAAGTGGAAGAGGGAAAATATTACTTCTACCCCAGCTCTACATCAAAGGTGGAGTGCAACATAGCACTAACAGCATAAAGAAAACTCGGGTTCAAACAGACTGTGAAAAAGGAGTTTGGGAGGGATTTTGGGGTTTGGGACACAGGGAGGAAGAATGTTAGCTTTCTGCGAAAACAGATCTAGTTCTGACTTAAGAAAACAACCCCCCTACAACACTAAGTTCCTATCGTGAATAATTTTGACAGAATTTTGTACTCTCTGATTTTAGGCTTGAACTTTGCCCAAATCCCTTTCAAAAAGTGGAGTGTGAAGAACAACCAAGATGTTTTAATTTCTAAACATCATTTCTCTTCTCATTGGGAATTCCATCAGAACCATGAGAAAAAAGAAGTTGTTTGGTTGGGATTTCTTTTGGTGCAAATACCATTTTCTCTTGGGTTTCTACAGCTGCACCCACTATGATACATGTTCTGACTCGGATTTCTGGACACTGCTACATTGTAAATGATAACATATCAGCTGCACTCAGCAGGAGAAAAATTAAACCAGAAAGATTAAAACAGGAAAAGAACACATTTTTAACAGAAATGAAAATTAACAGAATTTCTGAAAAATGGCAAAGCTAAGCAGATAAGAAATCACAAGAAGGAAGTCAAGGAACCACCACCACTTGCTGCACTACTCTGTATTAGTGTTTCTGCTTCTTTATTAGAGTTCATTGGAAAGGAACATGCGATAGAACAGGGATTACTTACATGGAAAATGCAATAAAGTGTGGTCAAACAAATTGTACTGTGGGCGCATTGGGATCTCAGCACTCAGGGGTGAAGCCTAAGAAATGGGAAGAATATCACTATTGTGTCAATAAATGTAATTAAGACTGAGATGATAGCTTTATTAGAATCCATATTTCCTGCTTGCTAATGCCTTCCTCAGAAACTTACCTTTCTATATGATGCATCTCATATTAGTTCTTCTCTAGTTCATTCTGTAGTGCATTTCCATTAGACACAAATGGTAAAAAACCCAACTGTATTGCAAACAACATCAATTCCTAGCATTAAGAATGAGTTAATTGAAAAAAAAAAAAATGTGTTAGGAATGCTATGTCCCAGTTATTCTAAATTCCAATTGAATTTTCACAAAGCCTTTAAATTACCTTTGTGGAAGGGAAATGTCTGCTTGCTTGCTTGTTTGACTTTGTTACAGGCCTATTTATGCTTTGTTATTCTGTGCTAAACAGAAATTTTTCTTCTGTATAACACAGTAACTTCGGTGTATAAAGTGCAGTCTTTCTCAGAAGTGGGTGGGTAGCTGCATGGGAGGTGCTGTGGGTCCTGTGGGCCCGCTGGTGAGAGATTTGTCTACCGATGCTCAGGGCCAGCGAAGAGCAGCCCCTTCCTACTGCTGATCCTGGGGAGCAGCTCCTGGGCAGCACAGTGGGCAGGGGGGAGGCTGAAGCCCTGTCCCCATGACTGTGTCCAGCCATCCTAGGGCTGTCTGAACTTTTTCCCTTCACCAGGCCTCAGCCTGTACGCCTCGTTCATGGGCTGATATCCCTATCCTGGCTGGGGGACCTGTGAGTACTTCTGAGGACTGTATTTAAGAGTACTCCCTCAATACATCCAAACTTCTTATAAAGCAGGACTTGGGCACATATCAGTCATCCCACTCATCCTCAATAGTGCAAAAGAGAACCTGCACACTTGGCTTATATGGAAGTTGCAGTGATCATTGGTGACTTATGTGAGCCATGGTCCTGTGGCAGGCATGAGACTTTGGCAGAGGTCTTCAAATGAGAATGTGTCCTTGTGCTGGGGAATATGTGTTTGTAAAATGTTGAACTCATCCCAATAAGAGAATAGCTGGGAGTTCCGATGCATGGAAAGAACTTCACAAACCCTGCAAGGTTTGCCTTAGGTAGCTTATAGGAATTGAAGTGCATTGCCTCTCTTCTCCATAATTCAGGAGTACTTTCTCCATTAACAATGTGTATTACAGGCACTGAGGAACAGCTGTCAGAGAAGACAAATGGGCACCAAAAGTGTGCAGAACTGTGGTGCAATACACAACCATAAGGAATTGTTGTGTAGGGTCCAGCTGTCTTCAAAGGATGATTTGTGTTGCAGTGGCTTGGAGAAAAACTGAGTATGATGAATGTGAATGCATAACTTAAACCTAGTTAATTTCTTAATTCATTGCAATACGTCTTTCCTATAAGCAGCTGGAAAAATTATTGATTAAACAAATAAGCAAAACCTAAGTTGATTTCTGTCTGGCAACTACTCTAGCCCTAAATCAAATGTTGAATCTGAGGCAGCAGTGTGCTTATCAGCCTCAGGTCATGTCCTTAATGCTCAATGAAAGGGAAACCTGTTTCTCATTCCGTGATTGCTCAGCTATAATAAACTGCTAACATTTTTTAATTTGATACTTTACATACTCATTAAACTCTGGTATCATATTACAGGGCAGAAGGTTTGACTTTTTCCTCAGGAGCAATTTTCTCCTGAAGCCTGAACGTTTCACTGCTGTACTGTAATTTAAGGGGTTATGGAGACTTGGTGGAATAAATTAACTCTGTTTATGAAAATAGCCAAAAACAAAGACAAATTTTTTTTAAAAAAAACCCACCCAGCTACCCAGCTTTAGTACATATGCTGTTCAGTGACTTCAAATCACATACCGGGGGCCAGATATGAACAGATATCTTTATAACTAAGCTATCACGGTCTATCTATCTCTACAGGAGGGTGAAAAGAAAGCTACAGGTCAACTGTCTTAAAAACTAATCTATTATACTTATTTTCCCATATATACAAGGTAAAAAAAAATCCCCTAAACCAGCCACACAGCCATGTTGTATATATTAATGCAGTTAGAAAATGTAGAGAAAGTACTGACCAAACTGCTTCGCATAACTGAGTGACTAATCCAATATCAGAAAACATGTAGTTTGGCATCAAGGCTTAAGCTTTCAGGTTTCCCTCCAATTGTATTTCTGCATGAGTCAGAAGAGGTGGGATTGGCATGAAAGCTGTGTTAAATCATCCATCATCCATTAAAAAGGGAAAATAATAAAGAATTCAAGATAATAATTAGAAAGAACTTTAAAATTAATTAAACAGAGCAACAGGACACAGGAGGTTATACTTTATGGAACCAGGAATGCATGTTGTGAAGCATAATGCTATAGGTCAAAATACATTCCGTCACCCGAGGTACCTACCACTTAAACGTGGTTTCGTATATCTTACTGCTCATATAAAATAATAATTGCATGTAAAATAATATTTAACCTCAAAAGGCGTTAGGATTTGTTAATGACTGGTACATACTCACCCATGGTGGCAAGCAGTTTGTGGTTAGGAATATAGCAGGGATATACCACCAAAAATAATTTGTTTGCCCATCTTCATCTCCTTTTTACCTCAACTTCATAGCAGCCCCGTAGTAAGTTCTACATGAGGAGATGATATCCATCTATTCTCCACTTTTTTGTGGACTGTTTTTGCAAGGTGGGTGATGCCTCCTCTTTGAATACTCTGTCTCTGTCCATATTGATCCACTGTTGAAGACTTAAGTCTAAACACTATTGTCATCAACTTTATAAATGTTTTATTTACTTTTTTTCTATCAGAAGTGGGCCACCAGATTCTTTGGACAGGGAAGCACAGTCAAGATGATGGTTATCATGGTAGGAAAAAAAAAAAAAATAAATCAAATTTGTGATCCATTCCAAAACAGTGTGAAGGCAACTACCCCCATTTGCTGCTACAGAGCAATGGCTGAGGTTGAGCACTGCTATCACAGGCAGTGCGCATTTAGCTTTTTAGATAGGTTGATTGTTAGTAGAAGTTACCTAAAGTGTCCCTCTAAAAAGGCAAAACACTAAAACTACAGAAAAGTAGATGCTGCCTCATGGCTTCAAAAATAAGCAAGCACTCTATAGACATGTCTCTCTTTCTTTGCAGAATGTCATACCAAGAACCCTAGAATAATTACAGATTGACATTATCTCTCGAGAGTAGGACAGAAAGGAAACCCAGAATTAGGAGGGAAGGAAACTAGAGAAGATAAATTATAGAAAAAATAGACATTAGCAGATGCTAATAAAAACAGGGGCTACAGAAGGAAACAGAGGATTGTGGAGACCATAAGAAAACAAAAGCCAAAGGGATGTGTGATGACAAAACACCAGAGCAAAGGGACAGAAAGAAACATCAGGGAAATCAGATTTTTTTTTTTTTTTTTTTTTTTTTTTTTTTTTTTTTTTTTTTTCTTCCTGATTACAGGTTTCTCTGCAGAGCTGTATTTGAGATTCAGGCTGAGAATGCCCTTCTGTTTGTGAATTAGAAATCAGAACTTCACTGTAAGAGCAGATTTATGATCTCCCTAGTCCAAAACCAGCTCCGGCAGTAGATATCTATTGTTGATACAGAAGTGCAAGAATCATCTAGTAGCCAAACCTTGTATGAGCTGCTCCCACAGAAGTCCTATATATTTCCTAAAAGCTAGGAATTGTTTCAGGACTGAAGCTCATCTTGCTTTATTCCACACATAACTTCCAGATATTCATGTTGTTCTAATCCTTCTTTGAATCTTTCTTTAAGATCTTTACATCAAAGAATACCAACTTGTAGCATGCTTTACTGGGACCTCTACTCATTTCTCCTCTGAAAAGCTCTGTTTCAGTTGGGAGAAGAGAAAGATTTCTGGCACCTACAGTCACAGTCTTTTGATACTGAAGTTGTTGCCCAATGTTAGCTGTGGTGATTTTGGAAATAATTTACTGGGTTTCCTATGTATGCATCTACATTTGCCTTTAACTAACTCAGATGAGGAAAGCCTTCGTAGCAAACTTTCCACTGCCACCACTTTGGTTTGCAATGTGGACTGATTTAGGAGTGCATAAACTGAACTACTTTTGGATTAAATTAAATCAAATTTTTTTCAGTTATTAAGTCATAATCAGTAAAAGGCACAAGACTGGAGTTAACCTGAAGTAAACCTTCATAGCAAATCTACATAACAAAATTTCTATAGTATGGACATCAGGTGTCAGCAGCAGCTGTTTCACTCAGTATAGTCCCGTTGCCTAATAGAGTGTGATAATGTATCCATAAACATCTTTAATCTGTTTTCCAGGAATCAAGTTTTGCGCTGGAAACTCCTTGCTGGATATGGTTTTGTTTTATTCACTCTTCAACTGTATGTCCTGTTCTTAACATGCTGGATGAAATAAATAAGTAAGTGTAGGAGAAGTAAATTAGGCACAAGTGTGTGATCTGTGTGAATTTGTGGAGAGCTAAAATTTATGGTGGAAGGAGTTGATGAAATTCCATAAATGATTGAGAGAGGGAGCATTGATAGGTAGAGATGTGGAAAGATGAATCTCCCTTGGGAAGATGAAAAGACAGTGCAGTAAATGGGAACAATGAGGACCCATTTGGAGGGCAGACAGAAAAAGAAATAGTTAAGATGGTATAGTCATTTTCAGATTGTCAGTTCACCTCTGATGCACCAAAGTAGTGATATAAAGTAAAAGAGAATAGAGTAGGAAAAATGTTTTGTTTTACTGAAACACACAGGGTTTTATCATAAAAGTACATTTGTGATTGTTAATTTCTGTTTAAAGGGATTTTGTAAGACAATGGTATCTGTCCTTTTTTTGTGCGCTAAAAATAAAGTTTTGACAAAAACTCTGGACTTCTCCTACTCATTTCAGGTATGCTCAGACTTATTGTGCATGCATGGCATAGCCCTAGGATTATGCACTCTAGTATTATTTAAACATGCAAAGTCCCATTGACATAATAGTCAGGGGAGAGTATGGTTTAATGTATCTGTAATCCACATATTAAAGCTCTCTAAGTATGACTTGACATGACAGTTCATAATGCCTCTAAGCTTTAACTTTCTATTGTGTGTGTGACACACACTCCACAAATTACTGTAGAGACTTTCTCATGAAATTCCATTTATGATCCATATTCTTGATTGCATTTATTATAGTAGTATACATGTGTATCTATGCATAGATACATGTATATATCTGCAGCTTTTACAAATCTACCAGCACAAGATGGAAATTCAGAGATAATTCCTTCTTCCTGTCTTTAGTTCCCCCTGCTGTGCCTATGGGTTGAAGTTAAGTAACCCTGAAGGGCTATGGAATATGTCTGCCGTCAGCAGGGGAGTAAAAAGGGAGGAGTAGATGGGAGCACGAATACTTGAACTGCAGGCTGCCAGCTCCACTGGTATGTCACAAATGCTCAGTGATCCATTGCATGCCATAGTCATCCTCCTGCATTCTCGTCAAGCACTCACTAATATGATAAGTTCCTGTTCAAGAACCCACAGTTACAGAGAGGATCCTGGAGCATTTGATAGCTGCTCCTCTGCCAATGATTGTGGATATCAGTGTCAAGGAGTTAATGGAGCTGGGATTGTTGCTAGCTGTGTTGTCCCTTCCAAAGTCCCCTTGCTTTTCTGAAAAGGAGAGGTGGCAGCTGCTGGGGAGGGAAAGCTGCACATTTCTTCTAAGAACCTAAGGGCAACTGAAATGGATGGTAGCACTATGATGGACTTATGTGACTACACTGATAATTAGCTTTGAGACAAAAATGCATAATTCAGACTACCTGGTGTCATCTGTGGGTGCTAGAACCTGTCTGCCTGCACAGTGGAGCAAGACACTTAATGGTGTGTGCTTTGGGTGTTTAAGTAGGCATGTGATGATTTTTCATCGGTGACTGTGTTAGCAAAGAAGCTGTATCTGCCACAGGTAAAAGGCAGCTCCAAAAACCTAATCAGTTTGTAATCCTAATGTTTGTATCCTCAGGGCATTGTTCTTTGATCTAGAAATGAGATTTCTTAATGGGGGAAGGTGTGTGTCATGGCAGTAGCATGTGTGGAGGAGGAGGGACCCTAAGTAACAAACCCCCTTTTGAATTATATTGAAAATAACCTGTTAATCAGAGTTCGTAATATATATATGTATAGATACATATACATAAATACTTCTGAGGCTTGAGAGGCTTCTTAGAATAATTTGAGTGCCTTCATGAGATTAGAGATCTCATAGCTTTATGAGGATGCAGCTCTTGTCACTACTTCAGGGTAGGGAGAGAGAAGACTCAGGAAAATACTATTTTAATAACCTTTGCAGGTCATGCATTTACGTCTCTGAGCCCTTCTCTTTTCACACTGCCATCCCATCATTAGCTCAATCTAATGCTCCTAATTTAATATGCTTTGTCTTTTCCATAAAGAATGAGAGTGCCTGTCCGTATGATTAGATCACTATAAAGAAAGGTCTGTTGTTCTTTCTACCCAGCATATCATGTGGAGAAATATGATAATCCTTATTACGCATCATTCCTTTCTCCGGGCCTGATCAGGTTCTGCAAATAGGAAATGTTCAAATTGCCAATATTCATTTGCATAGCTTGCCTGCTTGCCTGCTGCTTTTCCACTGGGACCTGTCCCAGTCAGTTTCTGAACCATTCAGTGGCCACTTATATTAGCCTGTTTTTTCCACTCTTGTACTCATGAACTGTCTGATATTTTTATGGTATCTTTTAAACATTTATCTCCCTGTCTGTTCACTGCTGCCCAGGCAACATATTTCCTGAGTCTTGTCTATGGAAAAATGCACACCAGAGACTCTTCCTTTCAACAGCTTCTAATTAGGCTGCTGAGGTTGAGGTCTAAGCAAAGCAATTTTAAGAGTAACTTCCTTGAGCTGGCTCCAGTGCTTCCTGCTTACCAGAGCTTACTACTTAAGAAGCTTATCAGCTAACTTCCTTCTGGTGGGACACTTGCCAATCATCTGACATTACTCTTTCACCGTATCAATGAGCTGGACTGCTGTTTTGAGAATAATGAGAATTAGAAAGAGGAACTGACCTTGTACAAAGGGGTGCTGTGGCTTGCATGTGCAACACAGACGCTGTTGAGAGTAATGATTCCATTTCTGGGGCACGCACAGTATCACTAGGTGAAAATATTCCTGCTTCTGCATGAAACACATTCAAAGCTGGACTTCACACACCCGGTCTCTTCTGTTTCTTGATGCTGCTTGCCTTGAAATTTTAAAGGGATTTTTCGCTTTGCCCATAATGAAGGAATGGTTCCCTTGTGTTGTTTTCCTTCCCCTCACTTGCCTGCCAGACAATGTTATTTTAAAGACAAACAGTTTATATGGTACATTGTTTTTATTTCTGCTTTTTCACGAAAGGACAGCTCAGTCAGTGCAATGTCTCTGAAAGAATGCTCTTATTCTTAAAATCTCTGAAGAATTCCATAGGTTTTCTATAAAATGTTTAACCTTTTATTTTTATATTATTCACTTGAAACTGCAGAATTTGTTGAAGAATTAGCCAGTATTGGTTGTCTTGTAGTTGTACAACAGTGATGTACCTCTGCTAAATAGCTGCTATAAATAAATAGAGGATGTTTACCATTGAATCAGTTTCTCCATTAATTTTCTATGAAGAAATATTTTAAACAGATTCTTGCTACAAACATTAACTGATTTTATGGAGTTCTCTGTGGTCAGGATGACTCCAGTCACAACAGCTGAAAAATTTCTTTTCTGTGACAAGCACATTATAAATACTCAGGCACTTAGAAAAGGAGATGGTTAGGACATACCTTTATCCTTTTGTGTCAGACTTCGAGACAGAGAAGGAGTATCTTCTGATTGTTTTTCATCCCATATGTTAGGCCATAACACAACTCATTTCTGACCCTGCTGCCTTATGTTTTATTGGCTGCTTGCCCATTTCTTGGGGCAATTTCACAACATGTGTCTTGAGCTATATTTGATTTACTCCTCTGAGGTTGATTTTGTCCCTTGGTGCAAATGTCTAATATAATTGCCTGTATGCAGGCTGCTTGCAGACAGACTTCTGCTGGGTACATTTTGACACACTCCATGTGGTCCTCACGGTTTGCCAAAGCACTTGCTGAATTACAACCTGTTTTCTTGTCAGCAACAAGTGGTTTCCATGATGTCTTTTTTCCCTCTGCTGTCCAGGAATCATTTTTGTAGACACCTGTCCTTTTTTTGGTTCTTCTCTGCAGAAAGGGAGCTAATAGCGAAGGATAATAAAAGCAATCACTGAGTTTGTTGGATCTTTATTATTACTGAGTTGCAATTAAAAATTTAAAGAAAGAGTAGCTTAATAACACTGATTAGATCCATAGAAGGATTCAAGGCATAGCAGGTCCCCATCTTTTATACAATCAAGTTATTTACCCAGAGAGAATAGAGTTGGCTTCATTTCCCACTTTGGTATGTCTAGCTCCACAATATCCTTTAACTAAATCAACAAGTTGTCCTAGGCAATGGCACATATCAACCTTTCTCATTGAAACTGTGACAATGCACCACTAAAAGCTGAGGAATAATGTATCAAAAGTGATCACGAGAAAAGCATCACTTTAGCTTAGTGATTCAGGCATTCTTCTGAGTGAAAAAAATGCTTTGTTCAAAACTATTCAAACAGCTGTTTATGTATTTTATCTTCGATGGTCTTTGGATAAATACATTAACACCATAGAGTAACAGCAAAGTCACTCCACAGTCAGTAACTCCAAGTCACGCAAGAGCAGAGTCAGGTTTTTTTCAGAATCTTGGTACTTGGGATTGAACTTCTGAATTCCAAGTTCCATTTTACCACACAAGAATTTGTGATCAAGTCTTGTGGGTGTTACCTTATCTACTCAACAAGAAACACCTAACTCTTGCTTACACGATGTGGTCAACATCAGCAGGCATTGCTGATCTCAAATGGGTTTGCAAGTACTCTGAGACTCTGAAGATCAGATTCTGACGCTCAGTGCTGTAGGTCAGTTTATTTCCAAACAGAAGGCATTAAAGATACTGTAATGTGGGGAGTAAAGGCAATAAGATTTGCATGAAAAACAGTTTGGGAATGAGCTCTGAGGCCTTAATGCCTAACAAGCCCTGGGGCGATAAGCTGGAACCTTGAAGGACAGGAAAAGTCAAAAAACAGGCCTTGGGGGGATGGGCCAGGATGTTGTGGTGGGAGTCTCACTTGGAGCCAGATGATGTGGGGGTTGTGAGAGGGTCTGAGACGTGGGGTGAAGCTGTCGCCATCTGGACATGTGCTCATCATTGTGATTGGACTGTTTACCTGGAGATTTTTACAGGGGCCAGTGAGATTGAACATGGCATGTTTGTGCAGACTGGGAAAATACCAAACAAGGGGATAACAAGGGCTTGATTGTAATAAAGTTGGATATGAGTCTCCTCACCAACTTGAGTCCGTGTTGTCATGCGCCACAAATGGCACCCACAGTGTGGGGCTCAAAAAGTGACCAGTCGTTGATCCGGTGTCATGGCTCAACCGAACTACATGTAAGGGTGTATGCAGAAAGGAAGCAAGTTCAAATTGCATGAGTTGCCTCTCACAGGACGGGGGTAAGAAGCTGAGAACTATGGGGCCATGTTGTGAAACACCACACTGTACAAACTTTCAGAATGAATAAAGTCAGCTGAACTGATTTTGGTTTTAATTATTTTTTTTTTTTTTAAGACTCAACCACCTATTTCTCTAAAGGAGCAACTTTTACACAGATATTCCAGTAATACATCTGCACTAGTTGCCATCTTGGCTCTCCTCAAAAGTTTTGAAACAGGATGAATCTGCTGAGCCTAACACTGTTAGTACAATTAAATTACATGAAAATAAGAATTCAGTGACTCTTGCAGTCACTCTCTATAGGCAAACCTTAAAGCATTTGAATATGTATTTAAAGATTCAGTCTGTTGCTGGTGTTTTTTGTCTTTTTAAGCAGTACGCAGGGAGGAAATCCTGTCAGATCATGAGCTTCTAGAAATAGAGAACAAAAAGATGACACATAATCACACTGTATTTTGTTATTACTGTTTCCTATCCTTGGAGTGAAAATATCAAAAAGTATAGATGGAACAATTATAAAGGAAGTGTTAAATGAAACAATTTTTTTAATTACAAAACAGCTTTGAATTTCTTTGGTATATATTCAGCTAGGTTGTTACACTGTCTATCCAGTTTTCTATCTTCATATCTAAATATGTTCATATTTGGAAAGGGGTAGTTTTTTCTAGACAGAATTCTCTAAGTACCTAGCCGAAGTGTACATTTATTTATGGCTAAAGAGAAATGCTAAATTAAGTTAATCAGATTAATCTTGTATAATTAATATAACCTCTTCTTCAGAAATGCCTTTATATTTTCCTAACCCGGTTATGCTCATTTTGATTGGTAAAAAGCCAGCGATGTCCTTCCCTCCTCTCTCTTACATCTGTACTTCAAACAAAAGAAAAATTCTTACATGAAAGCAAAACAGTTCTGATGTATTTTAAAAGACAATAAAAAGGAGTCAAACTTTCATCTTAATATTGTGACAGAAATGCTGATTAACTGATTAGTGATGGATGCAGTGCAGTAAGGGTTGGATTCTCACTTGCTATGCTTCATTAAGCCTCTAAGACAGTACATCCACATCTCATGTCTGTGTGGCCAGCCAAATGTGAACCAGTTGCCAGGCATAAGCATGTGCTGCACATGTCCGAAGTGCTAAGTGCTGGAGGGCGTTGTGCTCCGTTCTAAATTGTGCACTCTATATGGTGCCCACCTAAGCACCTTCAGCCTTGGTTCCACCAAATTTGCACCAAAACCAAGCCTTCCAGTGCATTAAATCATTAACATTTTGTTCAGACATAAAATACTCTCTTTTTATTCTCTAGATAGATATAGCTATAATACTGAACATGGATGAAACAAGAATCATGATAGCTCCTCCAATCTTCCTCCCTTTTTATCTCCTTTTGAAAGTTCCCCACTAGAAGGAAGTACTTCCTGCAGATAGAGGTTCAAATATGGATCTTCTCTTGGTATTGTGAACAGGGATCAGAGTGAGAAGAACACTGATAAGTCTATCTTTAATGCTCTGTTCACATCAAGAAAACTGCTTTCTTTGATAATGACGTTATCAAATACAGTTATTTATTTCATGATATGGAGCATACCGCCTGGGGGATCATGAATAATTCATTGGCTGAGATTGAAAAGATATTTTTATTCTTGGGCCTTGTATTGGGAGGATGAATATAATATTAGATTCTTTAAAGAACTTAAGAAGTTCTGAACAATCAACAATTAAATGAATTAAAGCAAGATTATAGGGTTTTTTTCCTAGATAAATGGGGGTGAGAGGAAAATGAAGGGACATGAAAGCCTTAAGTTATATGTGCTTTTGTATAAATATAACACACTGAAGGTCACTCTTTCCTTTTCCTTTCTGCAGTTGGATGAAGACAATAAATGGACTGTGTATGCTGATGCTGACCCACACGTTGACAGCCTGCAGACTTCAGCCAACAACAATGAAGTTAGAGTTTGTAGTTGAATGGCACAAGCTAATTTTCCCCAGAGGCAAAAGGAATTGTCTTCCCTACGACTACATACAGAGGTGATGTTACTAGGACAGGACGCAAAGTCAAAAAGCTTTCCCCCTTAAGTTGTAAGCTCCTTCTCTGTTTTATTAATCTGCAAATGTCTCATACATTTATAGTGCTGTATAAGTAATAATGTAGGGGACATTAAGCAGATCTTAGTAGAAGTTTTCCATTAGCCCTTTCAAGCATGCAAGCATACATGAAGAGTACATTCCTTAAATGATCAGATTTCATGATTTGAAAATTTACTTTAAAGTGGCAGTTTTCAGAAGTTGCATAATATACATATGGGGTTTTTTTTAAACTTTAGGGAAGATAGGAGTGGATCAGCAACATGCAGTTTCCAACATAATTGTAAAATACTAATTCTGGTAAATGCACTCTGTTGTCCTACCTTAACAATTATTTTTTTCCTAGATTTCTACTGTGTACGTATTGAATTTGACCTTGTATGAAAAGTATTACGTTTGAAGTGTTAAGAATATGAATCTGAGACATCTACACCAGTGCAAAAATCAGTTTTGAATTTTAAAAGGTGAGATTATTACGAAGTTGTTAAACAGATTATTGGCACTGAACATTCATAGAAATAAAATAATCTCAGAGAGTGGTTTAGAGCAAAGTATTGGAGACTGTTTGTGCTAGAGAGTCTCAAGTACATGACATGGCATAGCTTTTGCTGCTTGAAAATTAACCCATAATGTCATCCTAGACGTTTTCTGCAATATCTACTGCAATATTATACCTTCCCTCACTGAATAATATTTTCTTCATTTTTTAATATTTTATTTCTTAATTCTCAGCAGTAGAAAGAATGTGTGGAATAAAACAGAGTTTTATGATTTCGGAAACTGATAGAGGCAAAGCATTCACTGAAGGAGGAATTTCCGGCTGGAAGAGAATAAATATATATAAGTAAAAAATACTTCAATATGTAAAAGATATAACCATCTAACTTTATATTGGTGGTTTGTTTTTTTTTTTTGTTTTTTTTTCTTTTTTTCTAAAATACCTTTGCTGTACTTTTAATAGTAGTTGTTAAATGTTTCATCCCAGATTTCAGTAATCTAGAGAAAATATTTCCTGTATTATTTTAAGGAAAGCAAGAGGAAATTCCCCAAATTCCCCACATCTTCTATCAGGAAGCCTAATATGAAAGAAGTTGAGTTTTTAACACAGGAGGAATAACCACACATCTAAAATAGTTCATTATCCTGCAACTTTGCTTTGTTCTTAATGGCTGTGTCTTAGTTGTCATATGCATGGCTGATTTAGTGCTCTTCAGAGGCTGAATGTATCAGCTGTCCAAATGGATATCTGGGTTATAATTCCCAACAATCCCACATACTGCACTGCTTTTCTATGTTTCAGGTTCTTTTCCATCTTGGATATAGTTGCTTTCGGCTTATTCTATTTGCTCAGAAATGCTCCTGCATCTTTGAGGCAGCCTTAGCTTCTGGGGTAACTTTTGAAAAATGATACATATAACCTCTGCAATGAAGTTTTTTCCAAACACTGGCCAGGCAATCTACATTTGAGCATTTTGCTTTACAAGGCAGAAGAGCTCTGCACAGGGCTGAATCAGATTTTGAGTGAACACTTCATAATTTACGGAGTGAACTTCAGTTCAAAGAAAACAACAGGATAGTGTTCTAGCCTAAGTTCTGACTAGAAAAGAAGAAACATTTTCAGCTTCCTAAGAAAGTCATCTTCATAGGCCCTGGAGCACATAGGTAGAATCCTACAACAGCTGCTTTCTCACATATTATACAACACGTTTCTTTAACAGAAAGTAATGTCAAACAATCCTCAGGCCCACCTGGAAGCACAATAATACTCACTTTTACAGATGCCCAACATTGGTGTGTCTTAAAAGAATACAGCTTATCAGGTAGAATCATAGAAACGTAGAATAGTTAGGGTTGGAAAGGACCTTAAGATCATCTAGTTCCAACCCCCATGACATGGGCAGGGACACCTCACACAAAACCATATCACCCAAGGCTCACTCCAACCTGGTCTTGAACACCACCAGGGATGGAGCATTCACAACTTCCCTGGGCAACCCATTACAGTGCCTCACCACCCTTACAGTAAAGAATTTCTTC
>JANRGW010015442.1:0-13673 GCA_024733675.1 Psilopsiagon aymara
TGAAGAGTCCCTCCCCAGCATCCCTATAGCCCCCTTCAGATACTGGAAGGCTGCTATGAGGTCTCCACACAGCCTTCCCTTCTCCAGCCTGAACAGCCCCAACTTTCTCAGCCTCTCAAGTAAGTAGCTTTGTTGATGAAGGAGAAAAGAGTGTTTTAAGTGTTTAAACATAGCACCCATGAGTCTCATTGTAATTGGTACTTGTCTTTGGAAGAATGGAATCATGGTGTCTGTTCTCCCATCTCCCAGCCAGGAGTGTTTGTCACACCCGAATCTCCAGGGGTTTTAGTGGTCTCTCAGATTCGATTAATGCAATGTAATACAAGCTCTCGGATACTTGGAGCAAGCTGCTCACAATCTCCATGCATGAGGAGTTTCAGAAGAATCCTTTGGGATATCCAGGGACAGAAGTGTGATCCCCTTAGTCTTTTATGTGTACAACACAAGGCTTAATGTATTGAATCAATCAGAAGTGATACTGTTGCATGCAACACAAGAGTTTTCTCCTGTCTGCTTTTTGGGCAGAGCACTTCACACTGCATCTTCTCTGTGGGGCTGGTGATGGACAGTTGGTGCAGTGCGGGGGCAGCCTGAGCTGCCCTTAAACTGGTGAGCTCCAACCCTGTGCGTGCACCAAGAGTAAGTGCAGGAAAGTAAAGAAGCAGAATGAATGACCCTATAGAGCTTTTAAATCCTCTGCTTCCTTTTGCAAGAGACGATTCAGTTGATCTCTTTTGCAGTTTCCAACTTAGGAAGCTCTGCCAAGGGCTTCATAGAGTGGAAATTTGACCAGACTAAGGGTATCTGGGTTCTGTTTGTGTGTATAGACACATATGTGTGTTAATTTAATAATTCAGTGTACAGATAATAATGTACCTTGAGTACATCTCATTTCCTAATGGTTTTGCTTTTTACTTACTATGTTGTACCTAGAAGGAGGAGCAGGAGAAGGTGTTCTGAGAAGACCTCAGCTCTATGAGGGTTATATCTGGAGGTGGTTAAAAGGCCTTTTCTTGCTGTTTCATAGTGTAATTTCTTCATACAAGTGACGTATGTGTTTGAAATCCTTTGGAAGCAGAGGAAATTGGACCTGGGGAGTCCTTGTCTTGCCTGGAGAGTCAAGTGGTTAGAGCATTGTCCTGTGCAGCAAGACATCCAATTTCAAGTCCTTTAGCTGAATGAATGCTCTCTCTTTTCTGTTGGTTTCCTGACCACTGAGACATGCAGAGATCAGTTTTGTCTATCAAAAGCATTTCAGCACAAGTCTGTTCTAATGGAAATGTGGACAAGGTCTTGATTTTGCCTATTCTTTTAGGGGCAGCCTGAATTAGAAACATCAGAAGTTGCTGTGAAACCAAATCCTCATCCTCTGGCCCCTTGTGAGCATCGGGGTGTAAATTCCCTTTGTGATTTTTTTGCCTTCTCCCTTAAAATTAAACTCACCCTTAGCTCTGCAGAACTCAGTAGCTGCAACATGAGGGCAGCTCTGGGAGCTGCTGGCTGTTGATGTGGTCCGTCAATCACTGATGTCATTGGTAATGTTCAGCCCTGCATGCACAGGGCTACATAACGTGTGACAACAAGTTCTCAGCAAAAGCCTTGTAGTAAGGGTTTTAGCAGGAATAGCAGAAATCCATCTCAAGTTAGTTGTTGTAAGTGACCTTTAAAAGCATTTTGGAATATAGAAGATTTCTTTTTTATTTACCCTCTAATTCCCACATGTAGAGAAGAAACATCTATAGTTATAGAATCATAGAATCATGGAATGTGTTGGGTTAGAAAGGACCTTAAAACTCATCCAGTTCCAACCCCCTGCCATGGGCAGGGACACCTTCCATTAGACCGTCCAATCTGGCTTTGAACACCTCATTGGTTTGACATCATTAATTCTTGATGAATATAGGTTATAGTTACAGTCTTTGCATTGATGTCTATATGGAGAGCATAAATCCCGGGGCACGATATTGTGTGATTCTGGATGCTAAGCCATCCTCCATCTGTTTTTTACTATTGCTTTTGGTTTTTCATCAGCCGCCTGCCCTTGTGCTCACTGTGTCTTTCCTCGAGCATCCCTCTCCCACACAGGGCATGCGTATGCCCTCTCTCTAGGAAGAGAGTTTTAATAGGCAAATATGCTTTAAATGCTGGGGCTCCAAACCTGAAGAAAACAGACCTTGGAGCACACAGAGTATTCATAACAATAATACAGATGGGTGTGAATCTTCAGACTGGACTAGGCATAAGAAAACGTCTATTATAAAACAAGGTTCGCTCTGCTGCCAGAATTGATGGCCTCTTTCTGAGCATCATTAATTCCATAGTCCACGTGCAGTTTGCATCGTGTGGCAGCTGCTAATGATGTTCTAGAGTAGATATTTTAAAGGAGAAAGAAACCTGCTACTCAGTACCTGAGAAAGAAACCATCACCTTCCTTGGGTTTAGGTGTAATTGGGAGCAGTGAGTAAAATCCTGAAAAGAGCCATTTCTGGGAATATTCAGGGGGGCACTGAAAGTGTCAGGGATAAGATTCTCAGCTCCTCATGCAGGAAATATCTGGATGTTATTCCTTTTCATTGCAGCCCTGCACAAATGTATATTGATTAATAAAGGAAGAGCGTGGCCTGTGCCTGGCACTTTAAACTGATAAACAGTTATGCAGCAGTAAAGAGGGTATATTAAAGGCTAAGAGCTAATGACTTTTCTTGTGTATGTAACACATTAAACCCAGCGTGAAGCTACAGCTATTTTATCATGCTGCTAATGTCCCTGACGACATTCAGTTGGTGGGAGTGAATGGATGGCGAGCCATTTACAGAAGTAAATTAAAATACCTTAAAAAATGCCTTTAATAATAGCTACAGAACTCAGCAGGATCAGAGAAGTGAGAGATACAAAAGACCTATTAAGTTATCCAGTCCATCTCCCTGCCAAGGCAGCAGTATTCCTTATTATGCAGTTACTACTGTATCATTCAGTGAAGATTTAAATGTCTCAAGTGCCAGTGCCTCTGATGATGGGAGAGCAATCTAAAGCCTGGAAGATTTCCTGTCACAAACTTGCCCCTGTGTGCAACCTGATTTTTCCTTCCATGCTCATCTGCGCTGCGCACATAGATGTGCAATGGGAATAAAAGGATGAAAATCCTTATCCAAGAGTTAACTTCTCTATTTCCTGCTTTTTAAGCTTGTAACAGTGCTGAGTTAGCAGCCTGCTTGGTATTGGGGATACATGTTTATTTGTTTGAAGACTCAAAGACATCTTCTCAAGCAGATACTTCCAGTGCCATGGCTGTGATTTACAGCAGCATGTATTTGGAGGTGACAGCCCCACCTTGGCAGGGATGCTTGGTGGCTTCTGCAGGATTGGCCCACTGAATCCTATCTCTTTTTGGCCTGCTGGCAAGCTCCTAGACACTAGCTAAGAGTTCATGTGCTGAGAGTTCTCATTTTGTGGGGAATTTAGGAGATTTGAATAGTTATGGTGCCTTTTGTGGGGTCAGATTTGTGTTGCTAGTTCTGGAGATGAAAATGCCACTGCTATTAGGTATTTGTGTGTCAGAGCTTCTGGGATGGCAAGATGGTTTTGTTTGGCTAGTTGTTTTTAAGCATACATTGAGCATCTTCTGCCGTGAAGTGTATTTGAACTCAGAATCAAGATAAATGCATCCAATATAGCCAGCCATAGACATTCACCCGGTAATTTCTGCATCAAGTCCTTAACTCCGGTTTGAGTGTCACTAGGCTTTCAGAAAAGCACCTGGGCTTCACTTAGAGCCTTGCAGAGATGGAGAAGCAGCACAAGCAAGCTGTTGGTGTGCTTAATTACCTTCACTGTTAAAAAACATGTAGCTCATTTCTGCTCTGGTATAATTCTGGTATGAGCTTCAGCTCCCATCTGCTGGATCTTGTTATGGCTGGCTTAGAAGGTTTGAATAAAGTAAGTAAGGAGCTTTAAAAATATTCTAGTGTCAAATACATTCAGGAGCTCAAAAAGGGGTTTTTTCCCTTTTTTCTGGGTTTTTCTTTCCCCTTTTCTATGTGTGTGTGAACAGAAGTGTCCTGATAGCCATCGGGTCCAGTTCATTGGGGCTACATAGAGTGGGCAGTTAAGGAGAACATTTCTCCTTGGGGAAAAACATGCCTATAGATGTATTATGTGTATAACATATATATTTGTATTGTCACATTGTTCCATCTCAATGGTTGCAAAATTGGTTTCTGTGGGACAAATGAGCTGTATCTCATACAAAGGTGACCATCAGTCTACAGTGGTCACTAAGGATGGCACACAAGAGTTGAATTGCAACCCAGATGTTGTCCATGGCTTAAATTATGTGAGAAGGTATGAAGGAAGGTGTGGGCCGCTTCTAACCTGTGATGCTGTAAGAAAAGACTCATGTTCACATAGAAAATCAAAGTTTTTAATTAAACCCAACGTTCTAAAATGAAAAATTAAAGTTTAATGGGGAAATCTTCCCAGGAAATCTTTTCCTTGCTGTGAAGCTCAATCTGGAGCACAAGCCTGCCGCAAACTTGGACAAAGAATGTGATGGAAAACCCCATCCAACCATACCCACGTCCTTGTGCTTCCTCTCCAGTCTTCTCTGGCTTTGGGATTTGGCCCCAGTATTGTCAATAACGCATGCGTGCTTTTAGATTGTGCAGGCTTTACCTCAAATTGCAGAAGTAATTTAAGTAAGATAAGTATCACCTAGCTTTTATTTAAGGCACTGCAGAGCACAGGTTGGAAATACTCAGGGCAGACTCCTCTTTCTGTGCTTTAAATAGCTGTGATTGTGCTTGCACTGGACTTCAGCAGAGTTGGCTACACTTAGTGTTAGCTTTGTGTACTGTTGAGGTTTGTGTGTTCAAATCATGGAGTCTGGGAAATCCTAACTAATGAATATAGTGTTTAAAGGAAAAACCAGCTCTTCTGCATAGCCAAAGGTAATACAGTACTAAGCAGACTTTACAGTACACGTTCTCCATGTGGGTTTTTTAAGGTACCTTTTGCTCTTCATCAGTATCCTGGTTCACTGGAGCAAATGTTTTCTGCATCCCAGAGCGCCAGGTAGATAAGAGCTATCCCAGACCTTTTTTGTGCCCTCATTTGGCTGCTGCAGCATCACATTTAAACATTTAAACACAGCGCATCCTGGGATCCCATTCACGTGCATGGGGAAGGTACTCAGGACCTCTCAGAATAAAGCCCATAAAAATTTGAATACCACCTTCAGTGAAAAAGGCAGAATTATAGCTTTAAACAGAAATCCCTTCGAGTTAGGAGCATTTGGGAAGCAAAGTTGTAGTAGGATGTAGTATAACCATAGTAACAGGCAGGATACTGCAGAACTGATACTGGAATAATGAATTTTGCTGGAAAAAAATGAGGAAAGCAGACTATCAGATTTTGAGACGGTAAAAAAAAAGGGGTTTTGCATTTAAACACATATTTGAATTGATAGATGCTAAAAACTCCAGCCCTTTGTAAACCCTGGCTGTACCACCCAAGAAAACAAATTGAAAAGCTCCCTTATCTCTCAGTGTGAAATAACCACTAATCAGTAAAAGAGAACATTTAGACTGTCATCGTTCCTCTGGTAGCTAAAAAATATATTACTTTAGTTGTTTTTTTCCTTCTATTTTAATGGGGGTAACCACAGCACAATTTACTGGAATAGGGGTGCAGCTTGGCAATGATGGAGCACCCAGATGTCCTGCTCAGCCTATGTCTACTCTCCAAACCACAGGGCTTACATTGGCTATTTTCTAGGCATCTTATGGGCTTCAGCAGCCAGTTTATCCCAGTATTCAGTGAAACTGTTCTGCCAGCTCCTGATTTTCTTGTTTCGAGAAATTTCCATCTCTTATTCTTGCTCTTTAATATCATCTAATGAGACAAAAGAACAGTTATTTCAGTTGCATCACAACATAATTGTTTAACTGATAGAATTTGGGCAAAGGGGGTAAATGGATTTGTGGGGGGTGTTATCTCCTTCTCTTTGCCCTTAAGGCACTGACAGCTCTTGGCATTTATTGGCTCACAAGAGCGTGGCCATGTATTTGAGCAGCTCAACCTGCGAAGCAAAGCACATGCTGGGAGATGGCTGCAGAGCTCCTTTTCACCCACCTGCTGGTAACAACCCCTTATTAATTGACAGCAGAATAACCAGATTGCAACTGAGAGCGTAGTGCTGTGGAGCATCACAGGTCAGAGCACAGGGAGAGTCAGGATGGCAGCTGGGAGCATGGGATGGGGAGGCAGCACGGGCAGGATGGGTTCCTGTGTTAGAGCTCGTTGCCTTTGGGGTGATTTTGGCAAAGCTTCCATGGATACTGAAAGCCCATTAGTCTCTATAAATGTCCTAATAAAATTAATCATAATATTAATGAATCATAGAACAGGTTGGAAAGGACCTGAAAAGACAGAATCAGACAATCACAGAATCATAGAATGGTTTGGGTTAGAAAGGAGCTTAAGGTGTTCTAGTATCAACCCCCAAGATTGTATGGTCCAGCATCTCATGGGAGAGGGAGATGAAATTATCCAGCATCCTCTCCAGTTGCACCTTAAATCCCTTCAGCAGCAGTGACTCTACCACCCTGGAGAGGTTGTTCCAGTGAATGATTATGCTATACTATAAAGATCTTACTTAAGTGGACATGAAACCTTTCCTGGTGCGACGTGTACCCATTGCCCTTTGTTTTCTCCATGCATGTGGCTCCTTCTGAAAAGAGACAATCCTCTTTATAGCTTCCCTGTAAGTACAGGATAATGTCATAATAAGATTAACCCTAGTTTCTGGACCTTGAACCCGGATCCTGTGTGTTATTTATATACAACCCTCACTGTTCTATGATTCTATGACTCTATGATTTGGGGATTAGCACATCTTATGCAGAATCCTGTGTGCAAGGTCAATACCTAAGAACACATCGAGCTCGGTCCTCTCTCCACAATCCCATCATGTGCTGGAAACACTTGATTGCATCCAGTGGCATTATGCTGGTAGGATACTCAAGTGTAGGGATGGTGGCTGAGGCTTCCAAAGCTTCCATCCCCTTTACACTCCCGAAGGAAATGCTATGCAGCCTCTGGCCCTATTTCAGGACAAGCTGCTTCCAGACTAGAAGCAGCTGAGATGGACCTGCTGGGACTGGTGGAGCATTTTGCCTAAACCTCCTCTGTCATTTGAACATTTGCATTGGGCAAGGTGCAGGCAGCAGTTTTGAAGGCACCTGCAAAGATAGTTGGAGAGGTGGGATGGGAATGGCCAACACTGCAGTATGGACAGTGGGCCCAGAGGGGAATGAGGAAGCATGAGGTTTTGATATGAGAAAAGAAGCTGAAATTGATCTTTGCTGGATGCTCTTTCCCTGGGGCCTTGGTTAAAGAGGAGGACTTTCACCATGTGAAGCTTTCCCTGGGGCATGCCATTGGGCAGGGATGGCACCAGCGACTACACTGGGGCTCCCGAGACAGAGCAGAGCATCCCTCCAGGACCCCGGGCTACAGCTTTGTGAGATGCTTGAGCCCAGCAGCAAGATGCCAGGAGGTCACCACACTTTGCTGGCATTCAGATGGATCCAAGGGCATCTTGCATCGCATGCCCATCAGGCTCATGATTTCCATCCCAGCCTGTCCAGAAACCTTCACAAGTTCATTTCTGCAGCTCATCACCCAGTGAGGAATCAGCCTAACATACACAGGTACTAGAGGAAAGCAACGCCAGCCTTCCCAGCAGGAAAGGAGACATTACACTATCTCCTAAACCATAAGCACCCAGATTCCAAGTACAACTTCCAACTCTGCACCACACTTCCATGGGAAGAACCAGATTTGTGGGAAAGTTTGTCACCATAAGGGATGATGACACAGCACTTGACACAGGTGAGGCTACATTGAGTGAAACAAATCTGTATGGATGGTGCATTCCTGCTGGCGCAGATGAAGGATTCCTCTTCCTGACATGATGATTTATAGATCTGCAGCTCTTGCCTGAAGAGCAGTGCCCCAGCATGGGTCAGGGGAGCCCTGTGCTGAATACACCTTCTCAGTGCTGGAAAAGGAGGATGTGCTTTGGAAAGGCAGATGCTGTCGATTTAACATTTGGGAAGGCAGCTTAGGAGCCATAATTCATAGAATCATGGAATGGATTGCGTTGGAAGGGACCTTAAAGCTCCTCCAGTTCCAAACCCCTGCCACGGGCAGGGACACCTTCCACTGGAGCAGGGTGCTCCAAGCCCCTTTGTCCAACCTGGCCTTGAACACTGCC
The DNA here is from genome assembly GCA_024733675.1 of Psilopsiagon aymara. Lineage (NCBI taxonomy): Eukaryota > Metazoa > Chordata > Aves > Psittaciformes > Psittacidae > Psilopsiagon > Psilopsiagon aymara. The sequence goes on from JANRGW010015442.1 coordinate 8,276, forward strand.
GGGGATGGGGCAGCCACAGCTTCTCTGGGCACCCTGTGCCAGCGCCTCAGCACCCTCACAGGGAAGAACTTCTTCCTCATACCCAACATGAACTTCCCCTGTTCCAGTTTGAACCCATCACCCCCTGTCCTATAACTGCAGTCTCTGATGAAGAGTCCCTCTCCAGCATCCCTGTAGCCCCCTTCAGACACTGGAAGCTGCTCTGAGGTCTCCATGCAGCCTTTTCTTCTCCAGGTTGAAAAGCTCTAGTTTTGGTTTGAAAAGGTTTGGTATGGTGCATTTAGAACTGTGGGCTGTCAGCTAAACCCCAGCTTAAAAATCAGAGCAGGCTTTATATTTTTCCCTTTGAGGTAGTCACATACTGCACTCATGCAGCGCCTTCCTCTGCCAAGGCATCTCCAGGAGATTTTTAAGTGATAGGCAATAATATAATGATAATGGACAACTGCTCCAGTGCCAAGGTCTCTTCTTCCATCTGCTGTGTTTTAAAGAGCCTGTCACCTGGTGAAGACATCCCTGCGCAGGTACATCCCCATCTTTATAGTCTTCTCCCAAGAACATGAAGCAAGTGAACAGAATTGGGAGAAGCTGTGATTTCTGCAGATAAATACATGCGTTAGGGTAGAGGTTGTTCCTCTAAGTGCTTCTTGCCAAGAAGTTAGAGAAAACAAAATGACAGCTTGAAAACCCGGAGGTTTGTGTAGGCTCGACCTGTTGTTTTTGAACTTCTGCATGTTGGGGAATCATTGGACAGCCAGATCTGTTGTACCGAAACTGCGTTTTAAGGGACCCTTAACACCGTACCTCCGGCTGCATCCTTTTACATCGAGTGCCCTCTTGCTGTGGAGGAATTCAGTTAGTTTTAATACGTAAATGGGGTTGCCCAAGACAATAATCCCAAAGGTCTTATTGAAATGATACCTCTGGATCTGTTTATCCTCCATCACTCAGTGCTGGTGAAAGCCCATTGCTTAGTGTATAAATTACATCTGCCCTGGAGCTGCTTTATGTTATCTGAAGCTCCAACACAACTTCGAGTAAGGACCACATCAAGGGATAATGATAAATGTTTGCGAAACGCATGAAAGATAAAACCCACCATGTTAATACCCAGTGGTGCTGCTCTGGTTTATCCCATTGCCTCCACAGTAGCTAATGGCCAGGAGGTCATAAGAAGGAATTTTCTTTTACTTCTAGTAGCCTTAAGACTCTTTTAAAGCCTTCACCCCCATGTGCTGTAGGAGTAATGAATGACGCCCTTGGTGCGGTGTTAGGATTCAGCACCATGCAGTGTTTTCAGGTGCAAGGAGACGAATATTGTTCCATGGATGAGTTTCCTTGTTAGCGTGGGGGGTTTTAAAAGGCTCCATTGAAGTGTCTTGCCCTAAAATGATGCTTTGATCATCCCCATTTGCTGTTAATGAATCCAGATGGGTCAGAGGCAACTGGATTGTGCCTCTCTGATAATACATGTGCTGCCTTTCGTTTTCTCACACTGAGTTTCAGACCTGGCCCAGCTAACGAATCCAGCTGCATTAACATGGCCTAATGCATCCCAGTACATCGTGTCCCCAGGGACACGTGCAGAGGTGTCAGGATTGCTTTGGAAAAGGTTAAACTGTTACAGAAAAATAGCCATTCCATTCCTGGTTCTGTTTGCTTTCATGTGGTAATCTCCTTTTTTCATCCTTTCATATTTTTCAATCATGCATGTAGCTTTCTGTTTCCTTTAAATCAAAAGATCTCATTTTGAAATGAAGATATTGGCAGGAGCTTAGCTGTGATTTTAATGTTGTACAGAGGAGAAAGTAAGTGGGAGAATCTACGTAGAAACCGGCAATGCCTTCTCTTTTAACATACAGTCTTCGGTGGTTTAAGTTGTTTGCTCAAAGGTTGAGTTACATAAAGAAATAGAAAGCTGGTCTAGAAATCAAAGACCAGCTTTGATTGATCTTTGCGTGGTTGTACATCCAGTCCATGAAGTTTGCTATAACATGGAGGGTGCCTTGGAGAACAGATCCGTCTCCTGATAAGCCAAGAGAATCGATAGCATGAGTCTGCTGAAAATCCCACCCACCTCTCACCAGTGAAATACCAGTGGAAAAGGGAAAGTGTGATTGTCCACAGAGGAGCAGAACAGCTTTGTCTTCTAGGTTACCACATGAGTTAGGAAGGATTTCTTTATATGGTTTCATACTCCCTATATATAAATATCATATCTCACATCAGCAGGTTGGAAAGTCACCTTTTCCTCTGCTGACAGACAAGCACTGTCCATGGGAGCACCTTTAAGCCATCTGGTTGCTAAGCAAAGCACTTCTGCCGAGTCCTCTTGCACTGTTGTGGTTGTTGGTACTTGAAGGTTGAAGGACAGCAGCTCCTTAACCAGCCCAAATGCAGTGAATCATAGAATAGTTTGGGTTGGAAGGGACCTTCAAAGCTCATCTAGTCCAACCCCCTCCGATGAGCAGGGGCATCTTCAACTAGATCAGATTGCCCAGAACCACATCTGGTTCGTGACTGTGCCCTACCTCTAGCCCAGCAGAACTGATGGATCTAATTTCCCCCCATTACTGGGTAATTTTCACACTGCATTTATCAGTCCAGCATGATGTTAAGTTTACCCCAAAGGTGCCAGATCTCCCATATTAGCAGGATTTGGGTGCTGATTTTGCCCTCACTGGGCTCAGCCTGTTACACCAACCAGGGACAGCAAAGAGCCTGGGTGCTGTTTGAATCCCAGATGAGCTGTGCTCAGTTTGGAGCCCACCAGGATGCAAACAGCATCAGTGACTGCTGCAGCATCACTGTGCAGTTCTCTGCTTCATTTCCTTGCAGTCATTCCAGGTTACAAGTACTTTAGGGTCAGTTGTTCTCCTCCATGCCTGTCAAGCCAGGGCAGGTTTGAGTATTGAAACACAGATACTTGTAGTTACAGGAGAAGCAGCATAAACATGATCATCTGAGAGGCAGCTACACCACACTTTGGTTTAATTTGAACCAAATAATCCCATTTTTTTCTAATTACAATATGAAAGATCAGTTAATTCTGTCATTGAAGAGCAGGCTTAATAAAATACATGAGCAATGAAAGCGAAGGGGGTTGTTTTTCCTCCAAGTACAGTTGTGAGCCAAGGACGTATCAGGAGCAGCACAGGCAGTGACTAAACCTTCATTGAAAGTGCTGAGGAGTCCTGTGTGCTTGGAATGAGGATGAGATTGGCAGATGCTTTTTCACCACATCAGGGCCAGATAGCGGAGCAGAATCAATTCCTGTCACTCAGGGGTTGTTCTGGCACAGCAGGATTATGGATCAGGGTGATGCTTCACGCTCGAATCTGGAAATCAATAGAGAGAAGGAAATTGGGCTTGTGGGGATGCAGCAGAGATGATGATTTGGGGGTTGATGAGATTTTGCTCTGCACACAACTGAGTCATTGAGTCATCTTCACATCCTGATTAACTCAGAGAAAGGGCTAAATTCAGCCTTGATGCAGCTCTCCCAAAGTCCATGTTGTGTCCCCCCCCATATAATATGAGTCCAGAATTACTCAGACATACTAGGGCTCCCGGATGCTTCAGGCTCCTTCTCACGAATAACCTTTCACTCTACCAAGCCTAATATTATTTCAGCTTATAGCAACCTGGAACCTTCATAACCTTCCTTCTGTCTTGTTCGTAGCAACCAAATGCAATAGAGCAGGTAATGGTATAAATGCAAACTGTGCCAAGTCACCTTGGGGTGCCTCTGAAACCCCAAAGCTTTTAAATCTCAGATGTTATCAGATATGTGGTACCTGCTGCAGGCTGCCCTAACTTGCTCATCTATAGGGCATGGAGGAGCACTCTTGGTTTGTGGAGTTGTCCTGTTGTTCCTATGATTGTAATACACTGCTTGGAGGAATAAAAGGATTGCAAGGTGCTACTTAAACCTCTGCCACCAGCAGAAAGCTTGTGCCCTCCGCATGCAGATTGTATGAATAGGAGTGACTGGTGAAATCGCTGGTCTTTAGGACAGTCTGCAATCTGTAAGTCTGGACTTCCTGGTGACGGAGAAATGCTCAGGGTTTGCAAGTCCAAGCAGAGCTCAGTGAAGCTATTGTACCTGGCTCCTCTAAAAATCACACTTTTGCATTCCGAGGTTTCATCTAGTGAAGGAAAGAGTTCGTGAACTCTGCTGGGCCTCAGCAATGGGCTCAGAAATCCAATCTTCATTCAAAGCCCTCAGCCACCCTCTTCATTCCTTGCGTTTTTTCCTTCTTTATCCTCATTCACTCTGCTTTATGTCGCTTGGTGGCATGGACTGCTCCAGCATCTGCTCGGCATCGTGGAGCATCAGCTGTGCAGTTACATCTGTGATGCTGATTAGTAAAAGATGAGCAGGCTGAAATTAAGATCCACTCTGATCTGCCATTCATGCTCCAGTTTTTCTCTCTCTTCCAGAGCACTGTAATTGTGGAGAAGACTGTTCAGGACCTGATGAACCTGATGCACGACTTGAGCGCCTATTCGGATCAGTTCCTCAACATGGTGTGTGTGAAACTCCAGGAGTACAAGGACACCTGCACCCTTGCCTACAGGTACAGGCAGGCTTGGGAACCAGTGTGTGTGCTGGAGGTACTGCACTTGGGCTTTTGCTGTTCTGCCATCAGGAGGCTGGAGTTACTTGTAGAAACCATCTCTGATGGGATGGACAAGGGTATTTCCTTCTCGGTGGGGTAAAGGTCTGGAATAATGATCATTGGCATAAGAGTCTCGGCTTCCCAGTGACTTTATCCACATCACACTGTGCTTTAGGTTATGTAAATGAGGATGACGGTGGTAGAGCTTAGAAACCACACGGCTTTTCTCTTAATCAAGCAAACGGTGACCTCAGATTGGAGATGGAGAATATAAGGCATCATCTTTAAAATAAACAGTTGTATGTAGCTATTGCATTCTTGTAAAGCAAGTCAGAACCTTCCATTAGAGTGGTGCCAAGAGGTTCAACTGTGTTTTAATTAAATAGACATTTGGGTATTCAGATCTCCCAGTGAAGCACGATTAGTAACAACAACACACAACATCAATACATGCACTCTGGGTTTTGTGAAACAAAAAGCTCCCCATGACCCGGCTTCAGTGTGTGCTTGAACCTGGACCCCCCCCCCGTGTGCTGGGCTACACCCCCAGAGCATGAAGCGCAGCTCAGGGAGAGGATTCTGCCCCTCTGCTGTGCTCTGGGGAGACCCCCCCTGCAGTCCCGATCCAGCTCTGGGGCAGCAGCACAGAGGGACGTGGAGCTGTTGGAGTGAGGGCAGAGGAGGCCATGAAGATGCTGTGAGGGCTGGAGCAGCTCTGCTCTGGAGCCAGGCTGAGAGAGCGGGGCTGGGGCAGCCTGGAGAAGAGAAGGCTCCTG
>JANRGW010015443.1:0-44181 GCA_024733675.1 Psilopsiagon aymara
CGGGCGGCTGCAGCCGGACACGGAGCTGGAAACGCAGGAGGTAGCGGCGGGCCGCGGCTGGGTCCCGCCGGGGAGGCGCGTCCGGGGAGCGGCTCCTGGAGGGGAGCGAGGAGGCTCTGCCCTGGGGAGGAGGGAGGGTGCAGGGCTGAGGTTACTGCGCGGGCCCGGCTTTGCTGCCTTTAAGTTGTAGGTGTGGGCTGCCGCGGGTGAGGGCCAGGCCGTCTGCAGTCGGCTGCTAGAGTAAGTTGCACGGCTTTAGTTGCTTGTGTATAAGCACAAGTGCAGGCTGGACGGAGACTGGATTAAGAGCAGAAGGGCTTGGGGCGTTGGTTGATGAGAGCTCAACATCAGCCAGAAGTGCGTGCTTGTAGCCCAGAAATCAACCGTGTGCTGGGCTGCATCACCAGCACCGTGAGCAGGAGGTCGAGGGAGGGGATTCTGCCCCCTTCTGTGCTCTGGGGTGATCCTCCCCTGCAGTCCTGCTCCAGCTCTGGGGCAACAGCACAAGAGGGAGGTGGAGCTGTTGGAGTGAGTCCAGAGAAGGACAACAGAAATTATCAGAGGGCCTGAAAAGGAGCACCTCTTCTATGAATACAGGTTATAAGAGTTGGGATTGTTAAGCCTGGAGAAAAGGCTCTGAGGAGACCTTAGAGCAGCTTCCAGTACCTAAAGGAAGCCAACAAGAAATCGAGAGGGATTTTTTACAAGGGCCTGTAATGGCATGGACAAGGGGAAATGGTTTTAATGTGACAGAGGGTAGATTTGAAGTAGACATTGAGTGGAAGTTCTTCCCTGAGAGGGTGCTGAGGCGCTGGCACAGGGTGCCCAGAGAACCTGTTGCTGCCCCATCCCTGACAGCATTCAAGGCCATGGTGGATAGGCCTTAGAGCAACCTGGTCTAGCAGAAGGTATCCCTGCCTGTCATAGGTGGTTGGAACTGGATGAGCCTTAAGGTCCATGCCAGCCCAATCCAGTCTATAATGTACAGGTGGGCATGCTCTGGTTTGTTACTGTTTTGTTTGGAGGAAGAGTAATGACCCTCTTGGTTGTGGACAGCCAGAATAATAATGTTAGGCTTAGTGTTATGCCTGTCTTGAGCTTTTTAATACTTTTAAGCTAATAACATCCACTACAGAGTTAGGAAAGTGAACCGTCCATGTTTGTTTGTTTGCTTTTATTGCATGTTTTACCATCTAGCCAGAATTCAGGAAGTGATGACTTAGGTGTTTTCTTGTTGTCTCTACAGAAATGTGGTTTTTCAGAACTGTATTCATGGCAAAAGCAAAGGAAAACGAAGCAGGAGTTCTGTCTGCATGATGGACCACCTTATGCCAATGGAGACCCTCATGTTGGCCACGCATTAAATAAAGTAACTATTTATTTGTTCATGCTGTACTGCTTTGAAGTGGTAAATATGTCTTATAATGTGCAGTGTGTTCTCCACTCCCACTTAAATCAGAAACACTTTGAAGTCTTCTGTATTCTTGTAGACTGAGCTTTTCAAGGGCAAATGATGTGGTTATGTAGATGCCATATGATGCCCTGGTGATATAGATACCATAACAGAACATGTACCTGTATTCTAAGTATTCATTTATGAGGCTGGATATTTCACTCAAAAGAAGACATCTCTTTAGAAAAAGACCAGCCTGTAATTCATTCCTAAGCATTATTAAATGCACAGTTTGTGTATTGAACGTATAGCGTGTACACACATGGGTGAATGTGTATTTCTATATGCATATATATAATAATGTTACTGTAATGTGTGGCTGAGCTGTATCTTGCTATTCTTTTTTCCTCTGAGTACTTTGTAGGTTTGTTCACTGAATTTATTTTATCTTAGTATCCTCAGTGGAACCACAATAACTAAGTGTTGATGGCTTTTAAAATGCAGATTTCAGCTTTGAAATGTTACTCCTAAGTATGTTTAGCTACATTTAGATTCAGTACTGAGAGTATCAGTATTGCATACACTGCCAAGTGGGAAAGACTTAAAATGTGAACCACGGCTTATAGTACTAGTGCCAAAACTTGGACTGCAGTAATGTGCGCTAGGCCGACCCTGTAAATGCAGCTTAATGTTTTAAAAATGAGGACAAGTAGGATTTGTTCAATTTAAGACTTGCTGGTTTTTAATCTGCATCTTTCATCAATACTGAGTGTAAATTCCCTTCTTCAGGGGTTCTCCGAGGTTCTGCCAAAGTATAAAATGGTGGGCAAGAAAAATCACAGTTTTAAATGTGAATTTATACTGCACTGTTGTAGTTTAACCACAGCTGGCAACTCAGCATCATACTGCCAGTGGGATGGGGAAGAGAATTGGAAAAAAGGTTGAAACTCATGGGTTGAGATAAGTACAGATTAATAATTAAAATATGGTGTAATATAGTACTAATAATGAAAAGAGAAATAACAGAGAGGGAAAAAAGAAAAAAACAACAAATAAGTGGTGTAGAATACAATTGTTCAACGCCCACTCTGACATGAGCAGTGATCACTGTCTCCTGGCCAGCTCCTTACAGTTTATATACTGGCCATGACATGCTATGGTATGGAATACCCCTTTGGTTAGTTCAGGTCAGGTGTCCTGTCTCTGCTTCCTCCTGGCTTCTTGTGCCCCTCCTCACTGACAGCATGAGAGACTGAAAAGTCCTTGATTGGGATAAGCACTACTGAGCAACAACTAAAACATCCATGTGTTATCAGCATTGTTCTCAGACTAAAGCCAAAACGCAGCACTGCACCAGCTACTAGGAAGAAAATTAACTCTATCCCAGCTGAAACCAGGTCGTGCAGTCTTTTGTATTTTGGGGATTTTTTTTTTTTAGCAGGAGGATCTTAATAGTGTAGCTATTCCACGTGGGGGAGCTAAAGAGTTAACAGACTTGTGTCCTTTCAGATTTTGAAAGACATTACTAATCGTTTCTATGTGATGAGAGGTTATAAAGTACATTATGTGCCAGGATGGGATTGCCATGGATTGCCAATTGAGTTGAAGGCATTGTCAGAAGTCAAAGGATCTGAAAATCTTTCACCAATGGAAATTCGACAGAAAGGTAAACTAGCCTTTGTCATCTTTATAGAAGAAGTTGGCTTAAGTATTTGTACATCCCACTCATACTTTGTATTTTATGCTTTATATATAGCTTTTACACTTTACTGGAGACCTTTCTGTAAGCTATTGGTGACATTTTCCATTATTACTATGTATTTGCCAAGCAGACTAAGTGCAGTGTAATCTTAGGAAATGAGATAATTGAACGTAGGTTTAATTCACTGCTGTAATCAATGTGCATATTATTGACCATTGGTTTAAAAAAACCCGAAAGGAAGGCAGAGGTTTTGGATTTCTGCTTTGCTTAACTGTATAGTGACATGAAAGTGATATTTATCAGATTAAGATCCTTTTGGTTTTTGAAGACTGAATTTGATTAGGAGCTAAAATGATGCATTTAAAAATCAGGCTTCATCAGGATAGGTTGGCTCAGTACTTTAAGTAGGAATGTTTTTGTATATGGTGCTTGTAACAATATTACAGAACTATGAGTGATCATTTCAGAGGAGGTTAGACTGCATTATATGGAAACTGTTTTGAAGAAATAATTTTAAATACCATGTGTATTGAGACATCAACATTCAGCTGCAAAGCTGTTTGTAATGAGTAATTTAAACTGCTTCAATTTTGGCAATTAAATCAGCTTAATTTATTTTCAGGTGTATGTTGTTCTGAAATGTTCGGCTCAGCATCAGCAGAAGTGGTTAATTTTCACTCTTATTTTGCATTATTTGAGAAGACATTTTGATAAATTGTTCTTTCTAACTAAATATACCTATCCCCCCCGCTTAAAAATAAAGGTTTTATTCTAGAAACATTTATTTTATGTCCCCGTATAAATCAAAAAGTACCACTTGTGGATCTTTTTGCTGTTTGCAGTTTATGTAACTACTTCTCTGAAATGCATATTTTTTTTGAGCCATAATAATCTATGTAATACATATCAGTAGTTAGTGCATGGTTGAAATATTTTCAGCTGAGGCTTTTCTATAAAAGGTCAACAGCATAATTAAGTGGTATTACACTGGTCAATGTACCAGTTGTACAAAAATGTACCAAATGTACCCACTTACTTTGGTGGGGTAAACCATATGCTTAATGGATCTATTCCTTTCAGCCAGGGAATTTGCAGAGAGAGCAATTGAGAAACAGAAATCTGCCTTCGTTCGTTGGGGTATAATGGCAGATTGGGCTAACTGCTACCGTACATTTGATCCCAAGTATGAAGCAAACCAGCTGAGAATCTTTTATAAAATGTATGATAAGGTATGTTGAGCTTTTGTTGAAGTCTGGTTTGATTTATCATGAGTTTGGATTATCCTAACTTCATTTTTTCCCCCCTTTCCTCTCCAGGGGTTCATTTATCAGGACTACAAACCTGTGTTCTGGTCTCCTTCAACAAAGTAAGCATTGTCTTACTATTTTGTCTTCAAAATTTTAGCACAGATATCAATAGCTTTTCATGTGTAAGTGTGTTAACTGATGTTTGATCTCTACCTAGAACAGCCTTGGCCGAAGCAGAGCTGGAATACAATGAGCAGCACGTCAGTCGTTCTGTGTATATGAAATTTCCCCTGTTAAAGTCACCACCTAAACTGGCTTCTGTGCTAGGTATGACTTCTGTATAGTTTCTTAGACTTACAGCTTTTGGTTTTGTTATAATTTTAAGTAAAGTACTTCTAATTTACATCTGTAGATGGATCATCTCCCGCTAGTGTGCTAATCTGGACCACACAACCCTGGACTGTGCCAGCCAATCAAGCAGTTTGTTACATGCCAGATTCAGCGTATGTGTCTTTAACTTGGTTCAGTGATCTGTGTCAGTCCTTATCAGTATCAGAGAAGTTAAAACGTTCTGGACTACATTACCTTTTATTTAAGGCATCCTTTTGGTGTGGTTGGTTGTTGTTTTGTGGGTTTTTTTTGTGACACAACTACAAACTTTGTTCTGTATTACTCTTAATATATTGATTTCACCTTTATTTTTTCTTTCAAGTTAACTCTTCTTCCTGATCTTAACATTATCTTGAATTTCTTTTGAGATTTATGGGTGAATTTGATGTATAGATCTCAAAACATTTTGCTGTTCTTTAGAGAAATGGAGTGTTTAGACAACTTGTAGCTTTATGGTGTTCATAATTATTGAGTATTACAAGTACATATTTACATTGTAGATACTCAATTGTGAAGTGTACGACCACTGGTGAATACTTCATTTTAGCTGCAGATAGAGTTGAATCTACAGCTGCTGTTTTGGACACTCAGTTTGAGGTTGTGTCAACATGTAAAGGTAGGTTTTAATATTGTTAATCTTAAGTTGCTTAGAAATCTGTATGTAGGTGTCTGAAAACTGCTTCAGTTTTGAAGTATTACTAAGTTTCTTTATATCTTGAGAATGTGCTTCATTGAAATAATACAAAGAGGAGTAGCAGTCTGTCAGATTCACTATTCACATATTTTAGCTCAAATTTTCATCCAGCAGTTTCAGAATACTCTTTAAAATCTAGATTCACATGTGGAAAACGGAGAAGTCTGTTTGCTAGAAAAATCTTAATTACAATGAATGCAGTTTTTTCTGGTTTTCTCATCCTGATGAGAAAATCATTGCTGATGAGAGCAAGGAGCTAATTACGGGTATACTTGCTGAACTGACTATGAAAACTACTGAAATTACTATTTGAGTTTTTCATTGTCAAGGGGTGCCTTACGCCTTCATTATAACCATGGAGACCATCAAGCTATCGTAGGTGTCTGTTGTCCTTACAGACCAACTAAAGCAGTTAAGTTTGCATTATGACAGAATGCCTAATGGTGTTTCTTAATAGAAGACTTTTGTCTGTTCACATCTGTATTATGATCACTGTCGTAAGTTGGAATTTAATGTGTCATTTGTGAACTTTATTCGTTTGCCTTTATCAGTGATTCAGTGCTGGAAGCACACGTATCTAAAGGAGGTGAGAAATCTGTATGACTTTTTCTTTTCAGGTTGTTTTGATGTTATTCAACACCTTCTGTTTCAGAGGCAAGAGAGACATCTGTTTCTTTGCTTAATAATCTTGGTTTTACCTAATGCTAAAATTAGCTGGAGGTCTTCTCATGGGTTCCCCTTTTTTGAATCGCACAATTTGCAGATAACGTGCAGAGTTGGACCTTCTTGAAAAAAGCCTTCATATTAGAAGCTATTCTTTTTTCTCTTCCCATATTTTCAGTAATTCATTATATTTGTTACCTTCCTGTATTAGTGTACCTAACTGTCTGACAGCAGTTCCTAAACACATTCCTTCTAAGAAGAAAATGGACAGTGAAAGCCATTGTGTCATATGAACCATTTCTCTATGATTCTTGATTTTAAGCAGAGCTTTGATACTAAGATTTATTCAGTAACGTTAAAACCTTAAATTGTCACAATCTTCATTTGGCCTGCAGTCTGTTTGTGTGTAATTTAGAGAATTTATAGTAATTATTAATGATAATACTTACTGGCAGAATTGAGAATAGTTCCCAAATTCAAAGATTTTAGCCTGATGATCGTTACTGGGATATGTGTCTGGAGAACACTGAGGTAGTGGTCCCCAAGGAATGGGAATGTGGAGTATCACTTGGTGGAACGTCACTACTTGAGGAATACCATTGTTTAAGGTAGAAGAAAAGCTTTTTCTTTTAAGGTACCCTGTATGCAAAGTTAACAATACAGAGAACTTGAAAGCATTTGGGCTGGGCCCCACAAATGAGATGGAGGAGTAGTAGTACATCTGAAAAGTACCATGTACATACACTTGCTGATCAGTTGTTCAATTTCTGCTGTCTGATAAAAAAAGCTGAATGCTATTTTCTCTTCTTTTTGTTTTGGTTTTCAACCCCCAGGTGTAGATTTGGTCGATGGATCTTGTGTTCATCCTATGATTCCTGGCAGAGTCTCTCCTCTGTTACCTGCAAATCATGTGACAATGGCAAAAGGAACAGGATTAGTTCATACAGCCCCAGCTCATGGCATGGAAGACTACAGTGTAGCTTCCCACCATCAGCTACCCACGGTACTTCATTTTTCAGCTTTTGCTCTAGATTTCCTGCAAGTGTTTGATCATGTTCCCCTAAATTGATTGTTGTAATTTGTGTGTAAAATGTTTCAAAGCATTCACGTAAGTGTGAGCATCACTAATGGCCTGTGGGAATGCGTGAGTAACCTTAATAAAAGCGTGTATCAGATTAAAAGGAAAAAGTTTTTCACCCATCTAGTAACTAAAGCTTACAGGGAAGTGGAAGAATAGAATCTGATTTCTCTCTCTGTGTTTTTGGTTTTTAAAGGATAATGCAGGCAACAGTGCCCAGACACTGTCTCTTAGAACTCAAAATTGGCTTTTAAAGCTGTATTTTGCAGACCAGTAAATCATCAGTTATTTAGGTCATCAGAACAAGCTTTGCTGAAAAAGAGCAGTGATAAACATGTACATAAATCCAGTTCAGTTATGCATGATCAGTTTCTGTTTGATGGAAATTAAGATTTGGGCTATTCTTTTTTACCTCTTTAAAGAGGTGACGCTTGATGTTCCAAACCCTGAGTAGACTCATATTTCTGGTTGGGGTTTTTCAGGGGTAGGTTTTTTTCCTTGGGGGTTTTTGGTTTTCACTGTTAATTTGAAAAGCCATTGAGATATGAACCAGTGGCTTGATGTAAGACAGGTGAGGTATATCTGCAAATGTAATGTTGCTCATCTCTTCTGACACGTAAAAGTCACTTGCCTGATGGATTACTAAATTGCAGATCACTAAAGTGTACTTAAATATAACATTTTGCTATTGATCAGAAAAGTAGCTGCTCAGCAGAGCACTCAACTCACTTCTGAGTGCCAAAAAAAGGTTATAAATTGCCACCAGGCAATGACATGATTAACATGCTTATTTTTAGGATTGCTTTGTGGATGAAGGGGGGTTCTTCACTGAAGCTGCAGGTCCTGAACTTCGAAACAAGAATGTGCTTGAGGAAGGGAATGAAGCTGGTGAGTACTTGATGCTTAGCTCTCTGTTACGTTTGTGTCTGTTACGTTTGTGTGTTCAGATAAACTGGACACTATTTGAATATGGATGAGGTATCTGCACTTCTTGCTCTGAATTGATCATGGAAAGAAACAAATTGAAGTTGACAGAAGCGGTATGGCCATATTAGATTTTTAATCCTGCCTCATTGTTTCTCTCAGTCATTCAGATGCTTCAGGCAGCTGGGAGTTTGTTGAAAGAGGAGAAATATGTGCACAGTTACCCGTATGACTGGAGGACTAAAAAACCAATGATTATTCGTGCCAGCAAGCAGTGGTTTGTAAACACAGCAAGTGTGAAGACTACAGCACAGGTGTGCAATTTTGCTTTCTTGTGGGACATTTGAAGATGGCTGATGCTATTTGGAACCAGAAAAACAATCATGCTATAGCTCACTCCAGAATGTGTTCTTCTATAGGGTTTGCAAACAATAGTTGAAAAGTATTAATTACTTGTAGAAGTGATGAATCTTGTTGGGTTTTGTTCTCAATATTAACATAATCCAGGATAAATACATTGATTGACATATTTGTTAATTGTATTTACAGGATATGTGCATGTTTCTGAGAGATACTGTTTTGGGTTTTTTTTCCCCAAAAACATATCTTTAAGAATAGAATGTTTCAAAGAATTAAATCAGAAGAGACAGTTTTATCATTATTAAAATTACCTTTGTTGATTTGCGTTGATTTGATACCTTTGTCGGCGTGACCAGACATCTTTGCTTCCATACTGATTTTGGCACAGTCCTATTTTAAATAACTTCATAATTTTTTTAATATGCAGTGCTCTTTGAAATGATGTATATCCACACAGAAAACTCAGACCAGCACATCAGGCTGCTTTGGGTAATAGTGATTTCATTCTAATTAGGGAATGAGGTATTCCATATTCATCTTTAGAATGAAGGAAGATGTGGTTCTTGAGGGTTGGGAGTGAGTGGTAGCCCTCAATCTGTTGTACAGATGGTATGTGTCATGATGGCGTTCAAAGTAGACAACAGGACAAGGGGAAATGTGCAGTATATACAGTGTTCAGAGTTTGTTACTGAAGAGCAAGATGCAGGAAAGTAAATGAAGTAAATGTGACAGTTGCCTGAAACATGGGAGTGGGAATGTAGACCTGTACCTTTTTTTATTGGTAACAGTAACATTGTGTGAATGCTGCAGTGTGTTCAATTCACTGTCTGCTTTATAGGAAGTGCTGAAAAAAGTGAAAGTTATTCCAACATCTGCAGTGAACAGAATGCTTGAAATGCTGGACAGAAGGACATTTTGGTGTATATCACGACAAAGATGTTGGGGTGTCCCAATTCCTGTTTTTTATCAGAAGAATACAGGAGAATGCTTGATGAACAGGTATTTGCCTGGCTTTATATACTAAAAAATGAAAGAATGAGCAATCTGTTGTGCTGCAGTTACACAATATTATAAAACTTCCAACTATCAAGTATAAATCTATGCTTTTACTTGTAACTGTTTATACACAGAACTAATTCAGCTATAAACTAAAACCTCATTGCTGAAGATGACTTGCACGTAAGTAATATGGATCAATTTACTTAGGTACCTATGTTACCTGTAAAGTCTCTGTGATAGTTATTGCTGTGCTTTCATCCCTTATCTTCAAGTTAAGTTAGCTGATAGTAACCACCATCCTTTATGTTTAAGCAAGGAGTAAAATGCAAGTTCTAGTTAGAGTGGATTGCAATGGCAGTTGTAAGTTGAACAGGTATTTTGTCAAAGTAGCATTTTGCGGTTGAATAAGTGGCAATAATATATCTGAAGTGGAATAACCAAATCAGTTGCAGAATAAGTAACTGCATTTTGTTTCAAAATGAAACTAGAGTGTTTTTGAAAGCTAGCCTCAATAAATGTAAGTGACTGACCTTTAGCTATATGATTTGGTACATCCAAAGCTTCAGATGTTAGCTTTATTCAGCCATCTTCTGGCTAATAGCATCCAGATACTGTAAACCCCGCTTTTAAGAAATTCCAGGCAATGTAATGTAGAGGAAATCTAAGCTATGCTTTAAAACAAGAAAACTCAACCAAATATGAACATTTTCTGTCTTTTAAGGAGTAATAGAGTTCTGCTTTTATCCCTTTGGGGAACAGATGTTATCAGTTGTGAATATCCTCTAAGAGATTATTTCATAGAAGTAGTATTGTGGAGTTCCACATTCATTGTTTTCTGTCTTGAGATATGCTGCTGTAACTCTGTTTTATGCATCTTAACCTTACATCCACTCATGCAAATTCATTATGGATAAGATTGCGTAGCTGGAGATGAACTTAATTAGTGTTACAGAACTCTCGGGGGTTTTATTCTGGTGTTGAGTAAATATACTGCACAGGGTCCAGCATGTTTTCCAGAGGCTGGACTGAGCACGTGCATGTATTAGTAGGTGAGGCTTAGGGTGTGGAGAGCAGGGAATGGACTTAAAGCAGTTAGATCTTAGCTTCACCTAGTGTGACTGGGTGTGTAGGTGCGCAGATATGTACTTTGACTCTCTCACAGTAGACAATAACTGTAGCTGTTTATAGTTCCTGAATAATGCTGACGCACCTCAGGAAATAAATGGATGGAGGCTCTATGGGGTGTAAAAACCATTTTACCTGCCAAAATTGTTACTGTATTAAAAAGTCACAATTTCTGAGGAATACTTATTGTTGTCTATTTGCAGAGTAGGCTTTAAGTGTACTTATGACTACTCTTTGTACTTACTTGTGCTTGCTTAAGATTGTTAAATTTATAGTTTAACAACAAAATGGGAGTGTAATGAAAACCAGCTTAGTGGTAGTCAAATGTGAAGGGCATTATGAAACAATAGCTCCTTCAGAATACAGGGGTGCTGACCCAGTGGGATCAGAAAGCATTTGAAAGGGGGGTTGCATGGGACTTCCTTTAGGTTGTAGTAAAATTACCTTGAAAGCCATCTGTATTTAAAAGCATGTCTTTTGTAAGTGCTTGAGCTGTGTGAGCTTATTGCTGGAGTTGTACAATATGGCAGTCAGGGCATTTTGATGTGATAAACTCTGCACTAGTATAACAAGTTGACCTTTGTCTGTAGGTATTGGCCTATTGGTAACGCATGTAGGTGAATGAGCAAAGCAATATTGTCGCATGTTCAGTTAGAGTTTATCTGGGGGGAAAAGAGAGACATTTAGGAAAAAAGAGACATATCCAATATGCTTGAAAAGTAGATTTATTTCATTTGACTCACAGCTTCTGATGGTCGTTTATGGTCTGCACTCTTGTAACCTATTTTACAGCAGAGGTGAAATTGTCAAAGCAAAGCGTAAAACACATTAAATATTTAAAGTTAGTCATAGCAGACTTTTGTGACCAGAGTGGGAAAAGTGCACAGAATATTGGCCTATAGAAATGACAGGCAAATTTAGAAAGCAGTCTGTCAATTCATAGGTCATTTTCCTGGACACCAGTTCTTATTGAAATAAACACCTACGCTGAGAATTTTGTTGCATTTGTGTTAGTCATTTTGGAAAACACATCACATGAGGTTGCTGACATATTTCTACCGCTTAAGAATTTTCATGTTCAGATTGTGGTTATAATTAATGTAATGAAAACAATAGTAAATAACTTAAACTTCAAAACAAAATCTGTATTCTTATCTGGAATGCTTCCAGTACCAGCTGCTCTGGAGTTTCTGAGTGGCTTTCAAAAGTAACAGCATCTCCACTGGAAGTCAGTGTAGTCCACATGGAGTTGCTGTTACATATGAGAGCACCAAAGGTCGATCTTGAGTGATGCTGTTTATATATCACCTGTAAAAAAGACTTTTAAAAAGATAACCAAAGGAGTCCCTAAATTAAACCACTGTGTTTCCCTCTGTGTGTTCCCCTGAGTTTGTCATGTGAAAGGCTGCAGCAGGCTTCTCTTCAGGTTACTCATCTTTAACAAAGTATTTTTCCCACTCCAACAATCCTATGTTTCTAACTTCAAAGCCAAGAGCTAGATGGAATCTTGTATGCAACAAGTTCCTCGTGAGTCTTCCTGTTTGCTGCTGCGGCCCACCATAGCCCTAAAAGCCATTCAGTTGTATGACACTGTTGTCTATGGTTAGAAATTCAATACTGATGATTAAATTCTTAATGTAGGGTATGCCACATCATACTGCCATCAGGACTTAACAAATGATTATAAAATAGCAACACCCCATATAAGAGAAAAGGAAGAATTTTTTTTTTCCCATTATCGCCACTTTTAGCAAGAATACAGAGGTAAAATTTCGTGATTGTTCCACACGAGTGGAGGAAGAAACCCTTTAACTAGAACACATGCACAAATAAATGCTGATGCTGTTTGTCAACTTTCAAAATCTAATAGATTTCAAGAGAAAAAAAATTGATTTAGGAAATTCTGTAACTCGCAAAAGGGAAAAGAGGAAAAGCTCCAAAAGTAAAACAAGAGATTTGTATTGCTAGTAGTGGCTTGGACCAGGTAATAAATGTGAGATATGTACTTTAATCTGACCTCATGCAGGAACTTCTTCGCAAATTCATTTTTCAGATATTGGTAATAGTATCTACTCTTACAAAGATTATTCTAATGCCTGCAAACCTTTGTCTGCTTCTCTGTGACTTTGATTAACAAGTAACTTGAATTTCTAAGAAAACCCCAACCTGTTTTGAAGTAGATCTCTCTAATTTAATTTTGAAAGTGTTAAGACACTTCAGTGACTTGTAAGCAATAGCAACTTACCATAACCTAAATACTTACTGCTACAGTATCAATGCTCATGTAAAAAAAGGTAACAACTTGCCGTCTTTCCTGTTGTTTGAAGAGGTTGAGAGAACGCCAGGCCCTGTATTCTTCTCCTCCTGACTGTATCTTATGCTGCCTAATTTCTGTTAACACATTAAATAAGTGTTCAGCATAATCAATATCAGGCTTCAGAGTGATTGGCTGGTGTCATGGTAGCGTGAATTGCCTGGGGGAGGGGGGGTGTTCAGTGCTATAACGTAGCGAGTGACACGTAATGCGAGTTCTTCTAGATAGTGCGTGAATACAGGGCAAAGTTTTACAATGGGGTTTATTGCTAACTCGATGAATTGTCATGCTCACGTTGAAGCCTGCAGATTATAAAGTAATGAGTAGTTATTTGAGAAAGGTGGCTTTTCACTTGCACCTTACAGAAAAGCACTTTGCCAAAATCTGCCTTTCAATACAGATACCTTAAGTAGAGTAATTTCTCACTTTTGCAGTGATAATTTATCATAAGGATACTGGGAATGGATTAGGGGAATGAGGGTTTTCAGACTGCTGGGAGAAAAAGTATTTGTTGAAATGGTATCCTGGAAATCTTTGGTCTTAACTATCTTCTCTTATAAAATACTTGCTTGTTAATCATAGAATCATAGAATAGTTAGGGTTGGAAAGGACCTTATGATTATGCAGTTCCAAACCCCTGTCATGGGCAGGGATGCCTGGCATTAGACCCGGACACTTATATTCTGTAGGGAAACTGCATATAATGAAAAAATGAAAACTGGTAAAATGTTTGGGGTTTGTTTCATTCTTTCTTTCTTTTTTCACTTGATTTGAAACTATGGTAGAATTTTGAAAATATTTATCAAGTTAACTTCACAGTCACTGTCTGCTTATTTCTTCAAAGTAGCTGGTAACACAGAACTTACCTTCTTTTATCTGTCTGAAAACTTACATCTGTGGTGTAATCATATCTGTTAGTTCACATGTCACAGAAATGCCTTTAAAATAATTCTGCCCTTCCTAAATTAACAATATAAGCCTTTGCATTGCGTAGCAATACACTTGGTAAAAGCTCTACCTATAGTATCTTTTGTAGTAATGGTGTATCTACAAGGGTAGGGAACTGCAGTGTGGCATTGACAATTCTTACTGTAAATGAAGGCAGTCATTTTATGATGGTTTCCCAAGGGAGACTGATAGCAAGGGTTTATTTCCTTCTTGTCCCTCCCCCTGCCTCCAGTGGCAAGAACAGTTCATTCTCACTACAGGTAATGCAGTTTGCACTAACACAGTGTTTCAGGTCCTCTCTCCTTATTAATTTCTCCAAATACTTGTTTGATATGCCTGATCTTAACAGTTATCCAACTGAAGGAGAGATGTCATCACAAGTAACAGCTGCAGCGTCAGAAAACTGTCAGCACTTGAAGCTGTATCTCCTTTACTTGTAGCTTAGAACATCTGACAAATGGAGATTTCTGCTGTGATCAAACTGAAGCCAGGTAATTGCTGGAAAACATTGTTTGTTAAGAGCATATTCGGACATGTTGTCCAAGGTAGCCCTTAGTTTTGGCCTGTGGCTGCATTTATCACCTTCTAAAAATCCTCACAAATACCTGTTGAAAACTTCGAAGTTGTGTAGGTTGAAAATTAATTCAGCATCAGTTTATGGCCCTTCACTGAAGTTATTTGCAATTTGGAAATGTTATGTGGTAAGACAAGCTTAGTTCCTGTTTAAGTTTTCTTCTTGCTTTGTGGAGCGTCTCTTGGCTGTTCTATACTGGTTATGGGTATGATTCATGATTAGAAAAAAATCTGGCTCTAATTTGATGCCAGAGCCATTAACTGAGCACTGAATTACTTCTTCCATGAATCATTCAACATGTATTAACCTTTTTTGTGGTAATAAGCACATTCTGGGGTAAATCATGTCTTTTTAATTTAACTACTCTGTCTTCTGCTGGTGATTTCAATAAGTAAGGATGGCCCAGTAATAAGAGGGCATTGACACTGTGGAGAGTGCTCTTGAAATAACTTGAAAACAACTAGTTATCCATCATTGTCTTTAAAAATACATAGGTAGTGTATTTGAGAAGAATCAAAGATGGAGCTTCTGTTGGCAAGGAGTGAAAATGGTGTTGTGCATTGCTTTTTCTGGCCTGTTCCCAGGTGCCATGGTCTGTGTCAAGACCGAAGGTGTGGGTGTAAAGCCAGCCTTTTCAGTGGAAGGTACTGACCCTACAAGAGAGATTAATTCAGTGGAATAATTTTGTCTGTGCTGAGATGAACAAACTTCTTGGCTTATGTGATTTGTTTTTCCTGAATGCTTTCTGAATGTTTAGAAAGGTTTAGCCTGGAGGAGACAAGGCGTGAGGGATACTGATATTATCTGCTAGGAATCTACCAGGACTGTAGTTGTTGTTTGCTTTTGTCTTGGAGAAGTGTGTTTCACAACTGGAAGTGTAGGCAAATAGGCCTCTGTGCGAATCTTACTGGAAGGGAAAGGTACTACTCAGAGTTGGAGCTCCTCAGTGTTTTACCAAGTGTTAGTAGTTGTGTTATAAAGCCATAAATTGTGTCCTATCATCATTAAAATGGAAGGTGAATGATACCCATTCTAAGCTGAAGGGGTAAGACTGGCAGAGGTAAGCTGCCTGGCTGTCACTTTGTGAGCCTTACTGGTTAGTGGGTTTTCTCTCCAGAAAACCTACCGGGATATTCTACAGAAATTTACTTTGAAAAATAAACTGATGAACTGAAGATTGATTGATTATTAAAAAACAGTCTGTCATTGCAAATTTACTCCCACGATTCAGAGCAAAACTGGATTTTCTTCTTACTGTTGCACATCATGTCGTATAATTAAGTAATAATTTGTTCTGCATCTTCTTGGAGAACATTGGTTGTCATGCTTGAGCTCTGTGTATAGGAGTCCACTAAAAGTTATAGTGATGGAGCTCACCTTAGTGGCAGTGCAGTCAAAATACTGCACTGAAGTTCAAGACAAAGACTATCTTGCTGTTGTGTTTTCAAGATAACAATGTCACATCATTATTTTACTTCTTCCCCTCTTTCAGTGTTGTGTCAAGAAGTTAGTTAATCAGTTAAATCTTCATTTCTTGAGTTAAAAATAAATCTCTGGTGGCTTGGGTAACACAGTGGGTTTAGTTTGAAGTTGGCAGGTCATGATGATATGCTGTACTCCTTAAATACAGCAGGTGTCTGAAAAATCACCTCTTTAGTACAGGCAAGGCAAAGCACGTGAGGCTTGCTTTGGTTTTTAAATGGTCTTAATTTACGTCTTGTCTAACTAAATGATATTAAATGATACTGAAAATCAATTCTCCATAGTCTTTCCTACAGGGGGCAACAATTAAATGTCTCCTAAATAGTGCATAAACTGCTGTGCCTTATGAACTCATCTGTTGCCTTCAGAGTGTATGTTGAATGGTGTTTTACATCACTCCTCTACTGGGTAAAGTTTCCCACATTACTGAGATTAATATATTTATCAGTTTCTTACCATTTAAAAATTATGTCTCTCAAAAGGGGGAATGGAGGCAACCAGAAGTCTAATACATGTGTATGTTGTTCAGAATGCTGCCATTTCTCGACTCTGCATTTTCATATGAGCTCCCAGTGTCTTTTTATCCAGTGGAGAACAAAAGCCTGTTGTCAAAAGGAGCAGATATTTTGGGTGGAAAAGAATTGTTTAGGTTCTTTAAATTCAGGGTCAAGAAATAGAGAGTGAAATGTATTCTAGAAGTTTTCAAACTGCTGGCATCTGTTCTGAGTGCCCAGTTACTGACTATTTGCAGAAAAAGCTATTTGGAATACATGTGGATTTCTGTATGTCCAGATTTTACACAACCCCAACTATCTTGGAAGACAAAAGCAGAAAATCTTCTTATACAGGCAGAAAGCTCTGTGGAGTCCCGTCTGGATTAGGTGGTGAAAAATCGCAGGTGTAAACAGCTTGATGTCTTTATCAGTTTATGTCACCACTTTGGATCTGAGATACTGAGGTACAATTAACTCATTAATTAATAAACCCCTTTTTTCTTTCTAACCCAGTGAAACTGTCACAAATATCATCAAAATTGTGGAGCAGCAAGGAACAGATGCATGGTGGACCCTTCCTATTGAACAACTGCTACCAAAAGAGGCTCTAGCGAAGGTAAATTTTTTACTTCAGAAACAGAAGGTGCTTGAAAGAGTTCAATGGTGGGAAACGATATAAAACCTTCGTACATCCCCATCCCCCTTTTTTAGTCTTGGACCTTCACGAGAAGGTATCTGCAAGAAGAGTATTCAGAGAGTGAGAGCCAAGTATGGTAAAAGACACACAATCAGATTTGTGCCATTAATTCAGGGCAGAAATCTCCCTCCTCCTCTGTTTCATTCAGGAGAAAAGTAACACCCTAACTAACCAAATTATGAGCCCAAATATGTATTTGGTCTTTGTCCTTAAAATAGATGAGAATTTGAATTTAGTTCTTCTTAACTTTTTACTGTTCCTTTAACAACTGTGCTCTTAAGCAAGCACACAGACTGCACTTTCCTTGTTCTGGTTTGGGGGTTCATCATTAAATATCTGAAAGCTATTGCAAAAAATTAGATGAGTTATTTTGTGTTCACTCACAAATTTGAAGGCAGAGCCTGTACAGATCTACAGGCTACTTTATTTCTACATTCAAAAAGTGTTGATGTTAAGGGGTATTCTCTTTGCATTATTTAATAGTTGTTTTTCCAATAGGCTGGTGGTAATGATGTTTTGGATTATGTCAAGGGAGAGGATGTCCTAGACATCTGGTTTGACAGTGGAACTTCCTGGGCTCACGTTTTGGAAGGTATAGAATTAATATGTTGATTTTTCTTTTAAAATGCTTGTAGAACAAAAATGTAACTGTTTTGCATGATGGTTGGTGGCTGGTGTCAGCAAAACTGTGGTAGGATGGTGGTAGGACTGTAATTTCAGTTAACAGATTTCACTTTGGGCAAGGTATTTGAAGCAAAACAGATCAGCTGCGGGATCTAAGTGAGTTGTAGGTGTACTTTTTACTTTCTGATTACTTCCAGTAACTAAAGCAATATATTGTGGCTTAAAATATTTATACTTGCTATCTGCTATTTATAGCTCTTACTACCAGTACTTGCTACTCAGCAGGTAGCAGATATATATTTGTGTAAAAATATATAAAACATGGATTGTTTGCCTGGAGGATAGTCCAGAGTCAGGAGTCCTTTCTAAAGGAGGAGTCTGGTCCCATACATCAGGTCTGTTGGACTTTAAACCCTCAGTACACAATGGCGTGATAACAATCTTGTTGAATTATAAAACACGTTAGTACCAGAGGTTTTATTTCTTAGCAACGTGGTCAGGCAACAGTATCATCAGCAAATATTCATTTTCTAGAAGATCTTTACATGTATTAAAATTCATACTCTTTAAAAATGGTTCTGGTTTGGTTTTGGAAGGTATAACAAAGTAGTGGTATTCTGTGCACAGTTACACACTTGGATTCTTTATGGACTTAACACCTCAGTATGCAAAAAGCTACGTCTAATCCTGTGGAGGAAAGTCACCGTGTTTAGTAAGGAACAGCTGAATAGCAGGGATAGTAGAAGATGACTCTTGATTCACTGTTAATTTGTTTAAGGCTCCCATATGGATACTGTAATCTCTAATAAATGTTGGGTCTTTCACACTATTTCTGTCATGGAACTATTCAAAGTTCCTCTTCTCTGTCTGGTCATATACCCTCCTGAAACTGGGCGCACTGTGGTATGTGTAAGGCATCTTCTTTTGGTGTCTGACATGACTGGAGTGACCCCACTGGTTCAAAAGCTGGGGGAAGGACAACTAAAGCAGTATGATCTCATAAGCCTCTATCTTCAGAAATGACACGAAAGTTGCATTACCTTTTTTCCTATGTAATTAAGACTCCCAGCCACTGCCAGCAGTAGTAGTGCAGAACAGTAGTAGTAGTAGTACCATCAAAATGCAGAAGGCACTTTGCAGGATAAATTGTTGAATTAGTAGCTGTGTCTTGAATTTCCCAATGTACGCCAGCTTCTAAGACTTTTTGCAAGGCTTCTTCCTATAAATAATAGGCCAAGGCTTACAGACAGGCTCACTGATGGGATTCTTTTCCAAAGTACTTTTATGGAAAATTGGATAAAATCCAAAACTGCTTGCAGAATGTTGTAACAGGAAGAAGAACTTCCCGCAGTTTAAACTCATGGAAGCACAGGGGCATAGGGAAGCTGGCATGCTACCTGCAAACTGCTACCTTTTTGTAGTAGAGATTGGCAATAACAGCAGTAATTGCTGGCCTTCTGGTGACAGTGTCATGTTCTTTCACAGCACATGAGGTAGTTTAGGACAATGGGAGGATATAATATGATGGTTAAAACTGAGACTAATGTTTATAATTGCTTCACTCTACCATGAGCTCAAATTATTGAAAATGATAACTCAATGATCTGTAACCAGGAGGAATAAAAGGTGGTGTGGATTTCCATGCCAGCTCCACTCTTGCAAGAATAAGTTGTTTTCTACATTGTCTCTGCAACTCGGAGAACTTCAGCCTGAAGTTTTCACTGGACTCAAACAAAATGTATCTGAGCTTATGAAATGAGGGGCAGCAGTTATAGAATTCATCCCTTTAGCTGATGGCCACACAGCTTGCTTTCAAAAAATAGGGCAGGATAAGGAGGAGGAAGCTGAGAGAGAGGCTCTGCACTGTGCAGGTTCTGAACTGGTTAAAGAAGTTGCTCAGTGGCCTGAATCAAAGGTTGCATGGGTACAGTCATATCTGTATGCTTCCTCTGCTGCGTTTCCTACCAGAGACTGGGCTCGGTTCTGAAGGAAGGACTTAAAGTTGCTCTTTTTCCATTAAATTATGGTTGGTTTCCTTTTTCCAGCCTGGGTGTGTCAAAGGAACCACTTCTAAAATGACACATTACCCAAACCATTCTCCATCAGCAGCGTGGCAGGGAGGAAGGGGTGACTTTCACACTAAGACCAGAGATTTAGCTACTGTGTAATCACAAACCCAAAAGCGTACAGTTACAGCTAGCTTGTGTGTAAAATAACCACCCCACTTGCACCACTGAGAGCAGATCCACAGTGCAGTGTGCTCTCACAAACCAACCCGCTGCTACTGAAGATATCTGGGGATACCACTTGCTTCGTTAATGCTCCGTTTGCCTAGCACTGCTTTCACTGAACAGTTTATTCTTGTGCTGTCTAACCCTATTTTTTTCTTGCTACACATCCGAGTGTTAAAATCTGACTGAACATTGAAGTGTGAATACATTAATGTTCACAATTCTGCTGTGAGGTGGCAGAGTATTAATACGCTGCCTCCAAACCCAGGGTCTGGGAAAAGCAGACTTTGGTTCAAAAGCATTTGCTTATTTCAAATACTCAGTGCTGTGGTGCCTCAGACTTTTGGGGGTTTGGGTTTTTGCTTTGTAGCTCAGTTTGTGTTCAGCCTTTTGATCATACTCATTCCAGTTGGTGGCTTTGGAGTACCCACTGTAGAGAATTCTGTTTTAACATTCTCTTACCGGTCTTGACATTCTCCCTGGGGGCAGGACGCCATCGGCACTGCAACCTTCAGATTGTTACTTTTCAAAATATTTCATATAAAAATGCACACTGCTCCTGTTGCAGTGATGGGGTTCAAACTGAAACAGGGGAAGTTCAGGTTGGATATAAGGAAGAAGTTCTTCACTGTGAGGGTGGTGAGGCACTGGAATGGGTTGCCCAAAGAAGTGGCGAATGCTCCATCCCTGACAGTGTTCAAGGCCAGGTTGGACAGAGCCTTGGGTGATATGATCTAGGGTGGGGAGTCCCTGCCCATGGCAGGGGGTTGGAACTGATCTTAAGGTCCTTTCCAAACCTAACTATTCTGTGATACCTGCCATTGGTTAAAGTCCCACAGCTTTTTACCCATAGTTTTGTATTGCAGTGATGGTAGTTTGCAACATCATAATTTTTTTCCCTATCTTATTGGCTAATATTTAACTGAATGAATGTGATTATTTTACAACTTACCTATCTGTTTAAACTTTTATGCTGACTTGGAGACTTGAATTTATCTTGGCTGATTCATTCCTGACATTAAAATACAATACATTTAATCTAAAAGTCAAAGTCTGTAAGATCAAAGGCACAGAATCTTGAAATCCATCCCAGAAGGATCATAAATTGTAATTCTCTTTCATGACCTATGTACTATACCTCAGTGTAAGGCAAACAACTGAGAAGTCTCTTGTGGGCTGTTGGAGGACATACTCTTCCATGTACAAATGTGCACGTTGTTGGGATTGATTTATATATAACTATTACAGCTGTAATGAAACTGAGGTGGTAGGGGGGCTGCTTAAAAGGCAGGCTTTGTATATGCAAAACCTGTGTTTGTGTTTTATAGAGATAAAATGATCAGTTAACTTTCAGCTACATTAGCCAGATGTACTGGTTCCTGTCAGAAAAGACCAACAAGTTTGCTGTTTGTAACCAGCTGATTGCTTAAATTCCTCGCTAAGTTGTTCCTACTGCCATTTCCATTAAAAGTTCATTTCTCCAAAGCCAGTGGCGAGTAAACTAGTTGTAAATAACAAATGTTCTTTCGGGTTTTCACAGTGATGTTCTTCCTTACCACAAATACTCTTTTTAATCTTGTCCTCACAAGTATTTTTGCAGTCTATTTATACAAAGGCTGATCCCCACTTACTCTCCTTTTAAAACCCAAACTCTCTGTGGATTTCCTTGAAGGAATAAACAGATGTGTTAAAACCCATAACAGTAGCCCACGCATTTTTCCTGTGCTAGCTGGAGCCATGTGGCCTTGACCTTTGTAATGTTGAACTTCCTTTTATTGCAGGATGGATCTAAATATCGAAACTTCCATTAAGTCAAGCAAATAAATCAAGTGTGTCAGCAGCAGAAAGAAGCATTGTCTCAGGGGTCCTCGGGGGAGGAGAAAAGGAGCAGTAGATAAAAACTTCTGTCTGAATGTCTGGAAAATTACCAACTTGTAGAATCAAAACTAATTTCCTGCCAGATATGTGTATCATTTTGCACATCTCTAGGCTTTGATGTGCATGTTCTCTGTGGTGCTCCACATTACTCTGTTCTCACTCTGATGGTGATCTCTCTGGGACTGGGTAGGATGAGGAGGGCCTTGTTGAGTCTACAAGTCTTTTACCTTTCTGTACAGTGACTGAACTCCACAACTAGTCTTTACAATTTTGTTGGCCTCTTTCAACCCCATGGGAGGGCTGAGTTAGTTCATAGAGTCATCAAATGGCTTTGGTTGGAAGTGACCTTAAAGCTCATCCAGTTCCAGCCCCCTGCCATGTGCAGGGACACCTTCCACTAGAGCAGGTTGCTCCAAGCCCCATCCAACCTGGCCTTGAACACTGCCAGGGATGGGGCAGCCATAGCTTCTCTGGGCAACCTGTGCCAGCACCTCAGCACCCTCACAGGGAAGAACTTCTGCCTAATGTCTGATCTAAATCTACCCTCTTCTAGTTTAAAGCCATTTCCCCTTGTCCTGTCACTACATGCCCTTGTAAAAAATGCCTCTCCAGGCAGGGATAGGGTTGCTCTTACACTTTCAGCATGCAGGCAGCTCATACCCAGGCTGTGCGCCTTGTTGCCCATTCTTTCTCTGATGCCAGCAGTACTGATCAGCTCCAGTTCCTCTGTAGCATTCCTCTTTATTGTGTATGTATACGGAATGATATTTCCACTCAGCCTTCACCTGGATAAGCTAAACAAGCCATGCTCCTCCAGACCCCTCTCTCCCACAGCAGGTTTTGCTTCCCATGTTGTCCTCACCCTTCCCTGAAATGTTTAACCTTCCTGGAACACCAGTGACCAGAAATGTGGATTCTGTCACAGGTGAGCTGCGGTCACTGCCAAAGCTTCCTGGTGTCCTCTGAAAGTATCTGATGCCTTACACAGGCCAAACAGGCATGTTACATCTGGGACTTGTATCCTGAGTAATTCCCAGCTGGTGAAGTTTCAGGTTGTGGCGTAGATGTTTTATTAATTCCAAGGTCTATGATCTTTTCTTTGGGTTCTTCACTTTGTTTCACAGTGTTTTGAGAACTTCTTATGAAGTGCTCTGAGCGTGATAGCTTCTGTTTTCATAAATTACTACTTTGCTTGCAGGAAAGGAAGCTCGTTTGTTAAATGTCTTGGACTTAAACATTGTGCTACTAATGAATCATTTGTATTGTGTTCCAGTAACCATGCACCATGTATACAAGTAACTTACCTGCTGTGTTTAAAGAGCAGAATAAGTTTTACTAATCTCTCAGATTTTCTGTGAAGTTTATTAATTGAAGATACAGGCTTTTACTTTAAACAAGATCTCCTGGTTTTAAAGGTGCAGAGCAAAGAGCAGATACGTACTTTGAAGGAAAAGACCAACTGGGAGGTTGGTTTCAGTCCTCTCTTTTAACAAGCGTGGCAGCAAGGAATAAAGCACCGTATAAGTAAGTGTGGACTGCAGACACATTGCTAATTCGTTTATTAAATGTCAGGCTTCTGAAAGCGTGAACAGCAGTGTATAACAGAGAGACAAAGCCATTAGTAAGTATCTGACTTACATTGTAACACTTCCAGTGTAAAGTTTTCCTCAGATTAGATTGTAATGGCTTTATTGTTCGAATTGTTTCAATCCCAATTTTAATAGCTGGCTTCTTCCTCAGTCGTTTAGGTGTATCCTTTTACATTGCCAGATACAGGCCTGTTCTTTTTCCATCTGTTCCATTCCCATAATCAAAGAGATTGCTATGGGAGATGCATGATGAAATCTAAGATCATTAACTTGTGAACTGAACATTAGGCTGTAAGAATTCAGAATTAGTCTGTGTGTGTCTTATACTGGAGCTCTGTTTGCCCCCTGGCAGATGAAAACTATAATGGGAGGGTAATGTGGGTCAGTTGCAAGGAAGCTGTGCAAATTTGGGAAACACATTGGCTTGAAGAGAGTAATACTTTTAGTCTTTAATTTATCTGAGATACACGTGCCCAAATACCTGAAACAATCTGTTGCTCCCATGGCAAAATTAAATGAGGAAAATCAAGTTATATCACTGCTTGGAGGGTAGTACAGTGTATTTATGGTTGGTTGAAATCAACAGATGAAGCCTCAGGCTAACCAAAATAGAGGATTTCTGTATGTTTCAATGTGGGAATATCCTTAGAAATCTGATATTAACAAATATTTTTCACTGGGATATTGTTTTCACTAAAATCTTTTCTTCAGGACTCTGGTAGTTCATGGATTTACTCTTGGTGACAAAGGGGAGAAGATGTCTAAATCTGTTGGCAATGTGGTTGACCCTGATGTAGTTATCAATGGAGGCGAAGTAAGTCAAACTCTTGAGTTTGTAAGAATCACTAGTTGCAAGTTTTCACTACCAGATTCTGCAGCAGTCCTGTGGTATGTTTTTCTCTGAACAGCTGCCTTTTGTAAGGCTCTTCTGAAGACCCCACACCTTTTTCTGTGTGAAAAGAAAGTGCATTATACAGGAGGTCTAGAATGGTTCCTTTTCACTTGGGAACACTGTTGATGGAGTCATTTGGGGCAGGGTTTAAAAACATTTAACGTATTTAACCTTTGCTTTCAAACTGTCTAAAACCTACCAGATGAGCTGAGCAGTCAGAGCAGTGGTTGTACCTAGCAATCTGCTCCCAGCTTAGGCTGCGGATTGCCTCTGGAAACTGACTTCATTCTGTGCTCAAGGAGGTTGCACTGCAGGTGATACTCTGCTCTACACAGTTCTACTGTTGCTCTTTCAGAGGCTGCCAAGTAGATTTTGCAGCTCTAGATAATGAATCCTTACAAAGACTTTATCTGATTCAGTAAAACACACAATAGCTTCTATGTTTTTTCAAGAAAAGAAGGCATTTTCAGGGTTGAAAAGAGGGTGGAAAACAGTCTGAAGAGGGGGTGGGAGAATGTAATTTTAGATACTAACAAAAAAAGCAATGTTAAGCATTCAGAGGGTTCAAGGCTGTAAGATGAGTTGATCTTATCTTACCCAAGTTCTAGCATTCCCTGTCTGCAGACTGCTGCAGATACCTATTGTACTGCATATAAATGGTATATATGCTTGCTAAAAGAGGGGGAAGACCTGCAGATACAGTGGCCACCTGCATGCTTACAGATACCTTCACAGCAGTGGCGGTGTGGCACTGCACTGCTCGCCACGCTGCAGGGCCCCCAGCACTTTAACTTGGTGCCTTTTTGTCTCTGCTCAGGATCACACCAAGGATCCCCCATATGGTGCTGATGTTCTCCGTTGGTGGGTGGCAGAATCCAATGTTTTCACTGAGGTGCTGATTGGGCCTGTTGTACTTAATGCTGCAAGAGATGATGTCAACAAGGTAAGACCCACATATGCTCTTCATTCTAGTGACAGGTCCTCTATATCTGATTTTATGTAGGCTGAGTAGAATTCATGGCAAACCTTTTTAATCTTTAGCCTAGAGAAAGCTTTCCTGAACCCAGGTAGGCAGGTACTACTGCTTTTTACATCTGTGAATCAAAAGTAAAGCATCCTAAGGAAAAGACTAGGGTTTGCAGCATTCTTCAGTAATAGCCACTTTTGTCTTTACTTTTCAATAGGTCCTTTTGGCATCTGTTCGTCATAAAATCATAGAGTGGTCTGCATTGGAAAGGATCTTAAGATCACCCAGTTCCAACCCCGCTGCCATGGGCAGGAACACCTCATGCTAGACCATGTCACCCAAAGCTCCGTCTAACCTGGCTTTGAACATTGCCAGAGATGGAGCTTTCACCACTTCTTTGGGCAACCTGTGCCAGCGCCTCACCACCCTCACAGTGAAGAACTTCCTTAGATCTAACCTGAAGTTTAAACCCATTGCCCCTTGTCCTATCACTACAGTCCCTGATGAAGAGATGCTATTGTAACTCTTCAGTCATTTTGAAAACCAGTCAAGTTCAGTTAATTCATTCTAGGGTATTACAGTTTTGTTTCATCTAAAGTGCACACCGTTAATGTTTCATTTTCCTGGTTTGCTCCTAGCTTCGGAATACAATACGCTTCATGCTGGGAAACCTGGCTGGCTTCAACCCAGAAACTGATTCCATCCCTGCTCCAGAGATGTACATAGTGGATCAATACATGCTGCATTTACTGCAAGATTATGGCAGCAAGGTAGGGGTAGACTGTATTGAGATGAATGCGTAACGTTTATCATCAGTTATACCCTCTAGGCTCTTTAGGTACAGAGTATGTGTCCAGTTGGCAAATTCTGACCACGGAACTTTTCTTTGGTATTTCTTTGGAGCTCCCTTAAGCCCATTTCAGATTTTGAGAAGAAAGCTTTGTTTTTAACATTCTTAACTTAGTTTTGACATTGGCTGGTTTTCCCACTTCCTTCTGCCCAAGGCCTCAAATTACAAGTCTTTAGATGTAGCCAGAATGGGATATAAAAAAATAAACCCAAAAAATCCTAGACCTTTGGAAAGCTGCTGTAGTCCAAGGTTTAGTCATTCCTGTCACTCAGAACCATTCTGCTGAATGAGAAAGATAATTCCTGAGGTCCCCCATGTCCTCTCCCCTCAAATTTGAAGTTATTTATTTGTCCTAATCGTTACTGCTTTAATATTCCCCACCACCCACCTTTTGGAGGAAAGATTCTCCCAGGCTCTGTCACTCACTACTGTTAATTTAAGATCAGATTCATCAGGGATTGTCACTGTGTGCCATGTATGTGAATCCATATGCTGTTCTCGCTCTCTGCTCCCTCTCCAGGTTACAGAAGCATACAAAGAATACAATTATAGCAAAGTTGTTCGATTATTGCAAGCATTCTGTTCCAGAAACCTATCAAACTTTTATTTCAGCATCATCAAAGACCGGTAAGTTCATTACTGCTGCCTGTAGAAGAGGAAATACAAGTTAATCAGTTCGAGATGGAGGCAGTAATGCTCCAGGTGAATGCTGTTTGAGCACAGGGAACATTTCAATGATGTGTTGTGCTTTACTGAACTAGAGCTCACAGATAAAGCTTGGCTGCTTTCAGCTGAGTATTTGTCATCAGTGAGCTTCTGTTTGCTGCCCACCGGGAGCACTGAATGACTTTGCTTTGTTTTAAAGGTGTATGCCTGATCACCTTTCAGACTTTTAAAGTTAGATTCTTGGAGCTGTATTTCTACCTAAAAATGTGTGCATCTGGGCCTGGGAAGGTAGGAGAAGAGCTTTTAGCACTTACCTCAGCACCCTAATGTCTTTTACTGATCTGTAAACCAGGTAGAGAATCCTAAAGATGTGACCAGTGCACTTTGACAGGGCTGCAGGCTCACCTCTCTGATTCTGTTTCTCCACAGCAAAGCAAATTAACAAGCCCTGTACAACAGCTTTCCTGTGACAGAATGTGGCTGCACGTGCAAATGGATCTGTACCTGCGCTGCTGTGCATGCCTAGAAAGGGCAGTTAAAAGCTTTCCTTCAAAAGGCAAGCTGGGTCAGACTCCTGTAGCTTCAGTGAAGCATCCTGAAAGCATGGCTTAGGATCAAGGACAGTAACATGAACATACAAATACTTCTCAGCTTTCCTCTCTGTCTTACAGGCTCTATTGTGAAGAAGAAAAAGATCCCAAGCGCCGTTCATGTCAAACTGTGCTAGCAGAGGCTTTAGACATAGTAGTCCGATCCTTTGCACCCATTCTTCCCCACTTGGCAGAGGAGGTTTTCCAGCACCTCCCTTATAAGAAAGGTAAAGCACCTATGATTAGCAAGGGATTCTTTTAGTCCAGTGTTTCATTGCACAGTTAAAAGAATGCAAAGAGATAAAGCTGTTCATTTTTATTCATTTGATAAACACTTGACTAAAAGACACTAAATGAAAGATTCCTTTCGTTTGCTTTCAAGACTCAGGGGGTGTGTTTCGTACTGGCTGGATTAATGCAAGCTCAGCATGGAAGAAGCCTGGCATTGAGGAGGCAATAGAAGGTGCATGTGCAATGAGAGACTCTTTCCTTGGGTCCATCTCTGGCAAGAATGCTTTGGAATATGAAGTCATCATTATAATTGAGCCTGGATTGCTGTTTGAATTAATGGAGGTAACACTATTCTCAGTTGCATCTTTTATCTGTGCAAATCCCACTTATTGCTGTATGCTTTCTTCTGCTCAGGCAGGGACATCTAGCCCAAGTTCCCCAGGGTATGTCTGGTTAGGTTGTGGATTCCAACGGGAGACTGCATGACCTCCTTGGGCGACCTGTGCCACTGTCTGGCCACCCTCACAGTATAAAAGTGGGTTTGTTTTCTTGGGATTTCTTCTTCCAATTTCTGTCTGTTGCCTCTTGTCCTGCCAGTGGCCCCCAGTGGTGCCTGGCTCCACCTTGTCTACCATCTCAGTCATCTTTACAGCCCTTTGCTGGACATCTCCCTTTCATCAGGGAGTACAGAACTGGACCTGGCACTGCAGATGTGTCACAGAGGTCCTGAGGAGTAAGTAAATTACTCTCATCCACTCTGATCAGGAACTTCTACCTTAGCGTTTGTTTTCGAGAGTGGAGGACCTCAGACCTTGAAGTGGTAGACCTGAGTTTTGATGCTGGATCTAAACAGAATTATATGTATGCATACATTTAGGCATGTATGTGTATGCAAACAAACTTGCTCTCCCTTCATGCCAAGGCCATGACAGCTGCTGCAATCATGTACACAGCAATTTTGCTTTAACAGTATCTGGGAGGAGGATGTTGAACAAAGCCAGCTCATAGGTCTGAAAATGAACTCTCTTCCATAGGCTCTGCAGGCAGAAGAAACTTCTAGTGTTTCAGAACTGAATGAAATAATGATGGCTTCCCAGACAACGCTGCTGACTGAGCTACCTAAAGAAACACCTACAGATGCAAACATTGTCAGAGGGACCTTCCTGATTAACTTGGAAGGTATGAGAACTACTCCAGCCAGGCTATTGTGTTGTTTTCTGCACTGCACCATACTTTGTTGTTTGTACATAGAGTTGAGTACCCAACCTACACCTACACAATCTCAGCAATGTTTTCTTTAACAGGGGGTGATATCCGTGAAGAATCTTCATATAAAGTTATAGCTCTACCAGTTACCAAAGCAAAATGCCCTCGCTGCAGGAGATACACTTCCAGTTCCACAAGCACTCCCTGCCCACGGTGCCTCACAGTCATTGCTGGACGAGGGAGCACGTGAAGCTGCTCCGAAGCTATGAGTACTGCAGTATGCCAAAGCAGTGGCTGAACAGAAGGTCTGTGTACTAAAGCCTGTAGAACCAGATGCTTAAGCTCTAGCCTGACTAAATTTTCCTGTGTTTAGAAGGGAACCTTATGTACATATACCTCATTGTGTATATCACTTTTCAGCTTAATAAAAAGGGTGGTTCTAAATAACTAATTTACTTGGTTTTAGCAACCTGTGTTCTTCTGAAGTTCACTTCCATTTACATGGAACTTCATGGTAAAACTACTATTTAATGTTTACACTGTCAGCAGCTAGCAAACCAGTTTTCTCTCTATAGGAGTGTCTACTCCTTTTTGTAAAACAGAGGACAAAAAGGTGGTGACCACCCCTCCCTAAAAAAAAGGAAAAGACACAATGAAACTTCAGATTTTATTTAATCAATTTACACAAATCCACAGCAAATTAGACACAAAATAGCACTATATACAGAGTATTACTTACAATACATTACAGATTTGGTTGGTGTAGTGCGTCAGCTCTGATGTGATACTCAGTTACAGTAAAATCCTTCACACAGCTATACCAGGAGACAGAATGTAATGCAACTAAAGACACATTTTTGGTGTTCCTTGATGACCAAATCTACCATGCTCCTTCCTGCAGCAGGCTAAAGTGCTGTCAAGCAAGGTGTAAAGTCACCCATACAATCTTGCCACCTCCCACCTGTCCCCTTACAGCTGTTTTAACCTGTTACAGAACAGTATAGGAGTATCTAAAACACAGACCAGGGCTGGCCACTTTCTAGAATTCTTACTTTGACCTCCTATCACTCTAGGAAGCCAGACACTGAGTATCAGAACTTTTCAAGAAGCCTTCATCAGCTACATTAATGCAGTGGTCAGGAGCTGGGGATGCTGAGCAGGTGAAGGAGGCTGTGTACAAAAGGCCACCTACAAAACCTTTTTTCTTTTTGGGAGAGTTTAACCCTTCAGTGACAGCAGCCCACATCAGGAAGATAAAACCAAATTCTGTCTCTAGCAAGACAGAATACTATGAACGTTCCTACATCTAATGCAAGAGGAGCAGGTTACAAGATGGAGCGAGTAGTTTCAGCTGACTTCAAGACGAATACAGTTTACACCAAGTTTAGTTTTCTCTCCTGGTTTCCTCTGGGTAGACAGTACTAACTGATGCAAGATAATCATGTTTAACACCACTCCAATAGTGAAGATACTCACTATATGATTCCCTGTAGGTACCATAGATAAAAATGGGTTTTTTAAGGCTAAAGTACTTGGTACTATAGATCTTCAGTGAAGTTGGGTCAACTACTTAAGCAGTTTCTGACTACAAGTTATATGTGCAGAGACTTACAGCATACTACATCTTCTATAGTGATGAGGAAAACAATCTTAAAGTAAGACATTCCTTGACCTATTTAAACTCAGCAGAGCTTAATAATAAAGGAGAGGGACGTAAATCCAGTTTTAGCTGAAGGCCAGCACCCTAGGGACAGTAGTGGAAGAGCTGGACTAAAAGATGAGTCCATACTTGTGCCTGGAGAACTGGGTTCTCCTTCCCAAGCTGTTTCTAGGGTCGGCAGTTCTCCCTTTACATAAGGCCCCAGCACATTTCCTCTGATGTCTACTGCAGGTGTTGTCATCACGTATAATGCAGTTACAAGGCATGAGCCCAAGGCCAAGTCTAGCTTCTGAGAAAGCAGTATTGGCTTTACATGGTAACTTCAGAGACTGAAGTTTTGCTCATGTGTAACTCTACAGTTTATTTCTCAAATCATACATGGAACAGTGAAAGTGCAGCAGTTCCTGCCAGCATGAAATACAGGATTTCACAAGATGTGATTCTGTGAATAGGCTAAAACTGCTGTCAAATAGATCTAAGTTAGACTACTGCAGAAAGCGCTCAAGTTGGAAATAAATAACAAAGCATTTCAGATTACAAGTGTACTAGAAACTAAACAGCTCTGTGTTAGTGCAGAGTTTAAAACAGACCCCGATTCCAGATTACCTTCTGAAGTTCTGGGATGGGGAGCATTGTTCTTGTCGTTGTTCTAACAAGAGCCACACAGAAATTTCCTCCTGTGAAGTTCAGCCTTGTGGTGTAAAATCATGCATTGTACCACTGTGTAGCACAGCGATGCTAACACCAAGAGCATCACAATGAGATGGATTCAACAGCCTCCATGAGGTTCAAGGCCAGGCTGTATTGCCCATGATTCTCTGGTAAGTGCTCAATGACTTTGTTGATGAGTTTGGCTGTTGTTGCAATCGGTACTTCTACGTTTTGCAGTTCCTGGGGGTCCTGTATAAGTGAGTAACACAGCATTAGAGTAACTTTACAGATGATCCCGTGCATATAAAGCCCTCCTGAACCTGTACAAAACAGATTAGGAAGGTTTATTAATTCTGTTAAGCTGATGCTTTAACCCATGGAGCTGCTCTACCCTTCATGAAACAGAGCTAGCACCAGGAAAAATGAGAACAAATTCTTGTTTCTATTGTAAGAAAGGGCCATTCAGATCTAATCACTGTCTTGGTGAACAGCAGCTTCTGAAAACCAATGTATTTTCCTAAATCAAGTTTAACTTACCATAGCTCTGAGCCAAGTACACAGTGTTGGAGGAAGCCTGGCAAGTAGTTCCATACCCTCCTTTGTCTGCACGTGAAGTAAAGCGAAGGCCAATCTCTGTCCAGCCAGTATAAGCAGCTGTGATGCAAGCACTTCTTTGTCTGTCACCATAAGAAAGGCCTGAAAATAGAACAACATAAGGAACTAGAAATCATTCCAGCATGATACAGCTCACTTATATGGAGGCTTGAAAAGCTGTTACCAAAAGAAGCTTCTCAATACTAAAAGGACACAGTTTTGAGACTGCTTCTTGTGTTATCTGTTACTGTAATTAAGCATGTTATTAATAGCTTCAGAACAGCAGAAAAATGAGCAGAGAACTATTCTGTACTTTACACAGTGATTAGCATGAGATCTGTTTTATAGTTCAGCAACATACTCCTGACTTCCATAGAATCTCTTCCCCCCCCAAGAAAAGGAAGGATTTTCTTGTCCAAAGACTAGTAAACTTTTCCTAAAAAGATTACAGGCAAAAAAAGCAGATTCTTATCAAATAAACACTGGAATGGGTTGCCCAGGGAAGCTGTGAATGCTCCATCGCTGGTGGTGTTCAAGGGCAGGTTGGACAGAGCCTTGGGTGACATGGTTTAGTGTGAGGTGTCCCTGCCCACAGCAGGAGGGTTGGAACTGGATGATCTTAAGGTCCTTTCCAACCCCAACTATTCTATGATTCTATGAAAATACAGTTAAGTGAAAAAGGCTGCACTGGTTTGGACCAGTAGTGCAACTCTCTGTCATGTTTCCCCTAGTTACTATACAGAGATTCTTGTTGGGAATAAGGAAAACCGAGGGCGATACTGGTCTTATTTTCCACCCTCTGACTTTTTCAGCTTGGGGATTTTTTGAGCCTGTAATACTTGCCTTACCCTCCCAGGCATCTTAAACAAGTGAAAATGTAGTATTAGCGGAACATCTGACATAATGATTTAAAAATCATTAAAAACTGTTACTACCTCTTCACCAAGATGATCCATCCCGTAACTATAGAGTTCACACACATAGTGCCTTTTGATGACATCCTCAGAGATTTGAAGATACTGAGCCAGGTCCACAGCCAAAGTTGGCCAATTCCTCCCCTTTTCAAAAGGGAACAATTCCTCTTCCGAGACTTCTTTGTCCTTTTGTGATGAACAGAGTGCTTGAACCGCTTCACTCACAACTTTGACCAGGAACTTGGAAGCAAAAAAACTGCAGGTTACTCCAGTGTTACTTGGAATTTTAGATGGTTAAGTACAGAAGTTATACCTACCTGTTGTCGTATGGATAACACATTTGGATCCATATCCCCACTAGGTAGCAGCTGAATTGAAGTGAGATCTTTAAAAAATGCATTTTTGCCCTAAAATTGAGAACCAAAGACAAGCCTCAGATACAGGGGAATACAAATAATCCATTCTGATCCAATATTAATAAGTTACTTATTTTTTACATTAATTTTGTGCTGCATCTTCTGTTTCTCTCCAAGGACAAAAATCCCCAGCAGGATTTAAATGACAGTATACACCAGTACTTTGTATTAAAATTGCAGAGTGGTAAAACAAATAGATTTGTGGGGCCTGCTTTGTATCAGGGTCAACCTCCGAGTGGAGATTTTAAATACAGTGCATTTTAAATACAGTGACTCGTACTGTAATTGTCCATATGCATTAAATGACAAGCTGCTTATTCACTTAGAGATAGTCAGAATTCTGAAATAATCATCAGCAATAACAGATATAACATTTCTGACCTTAAAATATTTATGTTTTCACTCCTCTGGCATGTCTCAAAGCAATTAGAAAATACTGTCATCCCATGTTCTTAACGACGCAGTTATTTTAAGGACAGCTAATTATTATGGTTACCATGCATCTGAGGTTACTACAAATGTCTTATTCATAAGGAAAAGCATCAGGTTTGGGTCTCAGCTTGAATGCTGCCAACAACTTTATTAATGCACCACACTGGACTAAATGTCTGAAAATTATGAATGAATTGTTTAAAGAGTGAAAGCGAGCCTGTATTACGGATATCAAAAGGAAGGGTAGCAATATTAAGGCACATGCTTTCAAAAGACATACCTTGCTATCAAACAATGAAAGAGGCTTCACGCTCTTCAGGGAAAACCTCATGATGGCGTACAGGATGGTACATAATACAAACTGATGTTCAACCAGGGGGTAGTGAATACGTTTCTGCTCAAGGGCCAGTTCCACTATCGATACAGGCCCTTCTACCGCCACCCAAGCATCTTCAGTATCTAAAACAGGAGCCTGCATTTCGTCGCTACTAACGTCAGCCTGCCAGAGCAACACGGAACAGTGGTTACACATTAAATGTCACCTCTATTGGCCTTCTATGCAAAAGACCCTGCTCTACAGTGAAATTAAGAAGAAAATGTTATACTGCGTTAAAGTTCATTAATATTTGAATTGAACAGTACAGAAATCAGTGTATCTGTATTATTGTCAATTAAATTCGAATGGATTAGTTCTTTACTTTCTACAGGATAAAATGAAAGTTTACCTCTAGCAGTGTTTGCAGGAGTTCTGAACAGCAGCCAAGAAAAGCTGTCATTGCTACGTCACCCATCCCCACGTCCTGTTAACAAACAGTATGATTTAAAGTGTTTCAGTTGGAATTGAAACAGGCTTTTTATTAGCTCTGGTTGAGAACACAGTTGCTGACAAAAAACACACTCTTAAGCTCAGCTTATTAACCTGTTCTATTTAAAGATAAACAAATACTCATGAATTACCACAAAGAAATAGAAACAACAAGGGAAAAAAATAGGAATAAAGCTAAATGTAGCCATTTACAATACTGTATCTCTAAAGAAGACTCAATTCCTCAATCACATCAAGTGAATTTCAGTTTCTGAGCATATGATTTGCCTTCCAAAAAAGTTTTAACTGAAATCATAAATTAGTATTAAAATTAAGGCACTTTTATTTATTTCTTCCCATTTAGACTTAAGTATTATTACTTACCCGTCTGCATAATCTGTCCTTCGGAGCTTTTCCAACCTATCAAACAAACAAATACTTCAGCACAATTAAATAGTTTTCATCATAAGGTGTTTGATACACCACATTTAACCTTTTATTACTATTTTCTTAATATAAAACAAGAAAATACCAGGTGGGATATTAGAAAGAAACAGTACGGAACAAGGGAAGAGGAAAGGAACAGTGAAGACTAGCATATTCACTGAGATGGACCAAAAGGTTAGGAAAAGATGTTTCTTGGGGGAATGTGAAAGCTTCATGGCAATAACTTCACAGGAAACAAGCGCAGAGAAAACCTTTATTTATTGTGTTCTACCTTCAAATTTGATAGATGCACACATACATACTTCCAAACTGTTTTACAAATACTTTTTATTTAGTAATTACAAGCTAATACTGGGCATAAATCTTCAGTACACATCAGCCAGTGCTGATAGCTGTTACTTAAAGTTGCCTACAGTTGACCATTCTACGGCTTTGATATTTTAAAACATGCATTCTTTCATCAATTCAAGTTACCTAAAAAGTAAGCCAGATCAGCAGGGATTTTATTAATGCTTAAGTCAAAGATATTCCAAACTTACCTATAAACAAACCAAAATCCCAGTGGTTAAAAAATACTAGTTTCACTTTTCAGCTAATAAAAACTCAGCCTCAACTATCACAATAGTGCACTCACCTTGTCCATTAGATACGTAGCAGAGGAAAGCCTTTTGACTATGAATGTATTCCACATCATCAGTGCGATACCTGGAACAATTGCAAACTTGTGAATTCCCAGTGAACAGAAAACAGAACTTACGAGTGAAAGGCAGTCAGAAGTGTAACGAAACATCATGCAGACTGGGTTAAACATTGTAGGTACACAGAAACTTCAGTTTCTGTACCACAACAGTGGTAAGCATGAAAGTTTAAGACTAGTGCTTTAGGCATAGACTGCCCCTTATTTGCACACAAATACAAAAGACAACTGTCATCACCTTCACCAAAATAGATTATCAAGAAATGCATGAAATGTAATTGGACAGCAAGAAGCATGTGCCACGATTTAAATACAAATAAAAAATAAGGTTCAGAGCAATGTTTTAAACACATGAACTTTATCGAACCAACACATTCTCATGGTTTGATGGAAACTCAGTTTCAACATGAAAAACAAAGCTTGAATATGAATGAAAGACAAAGCTTAAACCACAGCAAAAGGTCTTGGGGAGTTTTTTCTTTAGACAGAATGGTCACCACTACTTAAAACCTGCATACATTTACACTAGTGCACAGTCATTTACTCTGCTGGGTTAGTTTTAACAGAGGTAGCTTTTAACAACAGCTTCACACTTACCATGCTGAACATGAGCGTTAATGATGCATCTGAGGTGATCTATAGACCGAATGAGAAAACATGCTTCCTTATGTAAAACAAAAGAAGTAAAAGAACAAGTTACCACATTATTCAAAACTTGGTTTACATGTAAAATACTGATTCTTTTGGTTACTGATTATTTTAAAGCTGCTACTTTTTGACAGTTATAAAACTCTTAAGATATTCTGATATTGCAATCTTCTCTGCTACTATCTGACAAACACATATTCATGTGGCAAAGTATGTTTCAGTTATCATGAAACACACTGAGATTTCAGCACTATTTTCAGGGCTTTGTTTTAGTCTATGCAGTGTGAATATATTCCTTGCTGAAAGACACCTCCCCTGACTATAGTTGTTTTTCAAATCCAAAATCCATTTGTGCTAAGAAGATTAATTTTTACTCCATTAGGATGAAGTTTATAACAATCTCAAAGGATCCTTTTATGACAAGGTGTTATGTTGCACAGATCTAAGGAGTGCTGGACTTAGGGCAATATTTTCCTACCTAGAGAAACTACAGGACAGCAGCAGTAAAAGGCTTTTGGTTTGTTTTATTTTCCTATGACAATTCTCAGCAGTGGTCAGGAAATCTGAGAAAATTCAAGAAATCCCTCTTTCCTCTTTAAATGGAATGGATTCTAGCCTAATGCATTCAGCATTTTGTGATCTGGTTCAGCATAGCTAAAAGAGATGGAAGGTTTACCACTAATATGGCAGTGCTGAAATTGCTTTGTACTTGCACAAAATACAGTCAAA
Organism: Psilopsiagon aymara; assembly: GCA_024733675.1. NCBI lineage: Eukaryota > Metazoa > Chordata > Aves > Psittaciformes > Psittacidae > Psilopsiagon > Psilopsiagon aymara. The sequence continues at coordinate 36,802 of JANRGW010015443.1, forward strand.
ACCCTTCTTCATGCTGCCTGTTTGGATCCCAGTTTCCGCACTTCCACTTCTGAGTCTCTGATACCTTAGAAAGATCCATCCCTGTCTTTGTGAGGTGCCATTCAGCCTCAGGACCTACATTTGTTTTCTCAATTCAATGTCTGCTTGCCACTTATCACAGAAATACTGTAACTAGCATGCTCTCGAAGTCAGGCATTTTAATGAAAGCTTTTATGAACTACTAGAAACTTTTCAAACTGCTTCTGGTGAGTTGGTCTGAAACATTACTCCCTGCAAATCAAATTCTTTTACCTCTGGGTCCTTATTCCACTGCACTACATATTCCCAACAGCAGTGTGCATGGAGTACATCCACTTCCAGACTACATGGAAATTGCTGATACGCTATTTGCAGCAGGTCTAGAAAAAGCAAACCTGAAGTTACAAGACAGACCTCTTTCCACTGTAATTTCTGCTACTTCACAACAGAAGTGACTAAAACATCTCTGCAGATGTTTAGAATTAGAAAAATCCATGTTATTTTCTTACCTAAGATTGTTTCCAAGCCTGCATCTGCTTCTGGTTCCTCAAGAAAGATACTGGCATGCATTTCTTCAGATTCTTCAGTACTATCTGTATGGGCTTTCTGTTGGGCCAAATTCAGTACAAGAGGACTGAAGCCTTGCCTAAAAACCCACTTGGCTACAGTGTCAGCAATACCTCCTGGGACATACAAACAAACAGCAATGAGGTACAGTCACTGTATCCCAGAAGACTGATGGTTCAGAATCAAAGGACGAGAGTTTTAACAACGACTGTTAATTACACAAGAATAACTCTACCAATTAGAAAACCCAACCGAGTAGATTACAATGCAGTCTTTACAGTTATACCCCTTTACAATTCTGAAGCAATAGTCTTAAGGAGGTTTGCATTTGGGTTTAAATTAAGGAAAGCAACCAGCAGAACAATTTCCAGTGCAGCAGGTAAGTAGAAGTCTATTAGAGAGACAATCAACCATCTTTCCGAGAGAAAAAAATGTACCTTTTCCAGCTTCAAGCAATTTCTTCACAGAAAGCTTGCCCAATGGATCAGTCTGGAGTGATGAAACTCTCTTTGTCCTTTTGCTCACTTTGCTGTGCAGTAGTGTCTGAAGGATCAGACAATCCTCCAACTGTTTCAGCAGAAGTTTCCAATATTCAGTATCAAGGGAAAGTGCTTCCCAGGATTCTGTGTCTGAGCCTACAATTATCTGGGAAAACTAACAGAACACATGAACTGTTTTGGTTCTGCCCTCTTAAAGTAGGTCAGTTTTTAAAAAAATGCATGTTATTAAAATGGAAAGCTGCATCCCAAGAGCTACTGCATTTTAAAGAATGATTCAGTTCAAACACGGTATGTACATTAGCTACGCGCAAAGATGATATGACATCCCACACTACTCACAAGATGCACAGATTCTTAACTAAAAGCCTAAGGAAATAAAAAGACTTGGAAAGTAATCTTATAGGCCCATTTTTAGCTCATATTTAGTTGAAAAGGGGGCTAGAATCCTTCCAAAAATATTTACATAGTCCTCTATGTACACATTCCCTACATATGTCATTAATCCACCTACATTTCAATCTCCTACTGTATTAAAAAATACATATCATGCACTCAGAAATACTGGATCTGCCAGGATGTCCAAGAATCTTTCCAGTAGGGGTGCAATCTGATTTTCAGCTTTGTGCACCAAGACACCAGACACTACAGTTCTCGCAAGCCTGGCCATTAAGATTTAGGCTTTAAGCCAAAGGACGGTAGGGAATAAATAGGTGAAAAGATAAATAGGTTTATGGAAGGGAAGTTTTGAGGGAAGTAAAATTGTTGCTTTATTCTTCTAAGAGCAGAAGAGAAGGTAACAAAGGAGAGCAGGTACCAGTAAAGAACAGTATGTTACAACATACTAACACTGCTATTGGAGCAATACTGACAATTTTAATACACAGACTAGGAACAGTTAGGATGAACGTTCAAAATTACTAAACCACTTCTAGGTAATCAAGTTACAAATTACAAGGCAGTCTACAAGACTGAACAGTTAACACAAGTAGTAACACACACATATGACTAAGGCTATTTAGGAATGGAGTAACTTCTCCATCTTAAATTGCAATGCTGTGTGCAGCTTCACAGTCTTACTCACAAGTTTGTGAAAAGATACTTATTGCCAAGAAAACCAAACACCTATCACCTTAAGAAGGCATAGTAACATAAGTGCTAAGAAAACCCATCAGTGTATTTTAAAAGGATAGTAACAAAAAACCACAGCTATGTTAAACAGGTTTAACATCCAGAGTTCAGTGGAAACTGTATAGGCTTTATGTCTGTCAGCATCATTTACTATCAAGAGAAAATCTCACTGTGCAGTTCCCATCACATATTTAAATATGTTTAGTAAGCAATTCTGATATATCCTTTATTCACCTCAGCGTAATATTCTTCAAATTCAAATACAAGTTTTCAGGCTTGCAGGATGCTTGTACCCATGTCAGAACGATGCCCCATGAATGCTGAGGACGTTATTCTATTAAAAAGACAGCAAATTGCAAGAGACTGATACAGTAAATAAAACAGAAGGTGGAGGTCTGAAATGACTTACCTTTTTCTCTGTCACACTGTCAATGATCTGTGCAGTGACAGAATGCCCAACGTGAGCTGATAACAAAGCAGCTGCATTACTTTCTGACTGAACACAAGCTGTACGCATTTGCTGCCACCAGGGGGAAACTGACTGAGTGTCCCACGACTCATCTATAGCAACTGGAGAGAAAGGAAAGAGCAGGAAACTCACCTTGGGCCACTAGGTGTTGAAACTAGTAAAGCAACAACCAACACTGAAAGCAACACTTTATTAGTATAGCTTATATGACAGGCAACTTCCAATTACTCTACCTTATCTTTTTCTGGATATGTGACATACAATTTCTAGATTACAATTCAAATTTAAAATAAATAGCAGAATGTGAATTACTCATTCTCCAAGTTTCATTTGTAGGAAACAGGCAATAGATCTAAATCACTAGGTAGTAAAACCGGCTCCACAGTTACTACATCTAAGGAATATTACAAAATGACACTTCATAACGCAGACAGCTTGTGTAATTTCAAGATGCCACACCATCCAGTGCACTCAAGCTGGCTCTCTTCAAGCCGCTGTGTTCAGCAGAATTAATTTATTCAGACAGCAGCAGCAGCTTATTCATGCTTCCAGTTTCAAGCTCATAATGGCGCCCCATGGTGTACTAGACCATAAGGGGACCTGGCACAGACATATCTATAGCAGCTCTGGGTGAGGTAGGAGCATCAGTATCTATTCATTACACAACTTACCTCAAACAATGGCAAGTTGACTTCAGAAAATCTCCTCAAGTTAGAGATGCTCAATATACAAACGGCACTGGAATAACAGTGTCCCAGGGTGCTAAACCTACTCAAAGGACTTCTGAGAACCAGTCAGCGCAAGAGAGAGATAGGATTACACACCCAAAAAAAGGAGGGAAAGGGAGCTGGACAGCCACCTTCTGGGGTCAAATAGGAGCTGCGTCAATTTAGTAGCAAGTGAAACTATAGGACATGAATCAGGCCTTTAACTGTGACACTCTTCAGGATCTTATTTTCAGCTAGTTTATCAACCTAAAGCGCTTAGCTCTGTCTCCTAATAATGAGGAAATGGGAGTGAAGCCCTAAGTGCTAATATAAGTTGTGATTAATATCAGCTATTTGTAGCAAATTTTTAGTAATAATTAATATCAGTCGTGTTTAAGTGTTCCAAATGCACATCTCACCTTTCATTTTGCTCAGAAGTGACAGCATCGTGTGAAGGCAACTGACAGAATCTGGTTTGTCTAGAATATCTTTTTCCTTGGAAAGCCATAAATTGAGAAGGAGTGACTGTAAAAAAAGAAGACTATGGAATTAAAACAATATAATGAAATTCTAATATTGCAATATAGTTAGAGCAGGAGATTTTATCACACACACACACACTTTTTTTCCTTTGACATCTTTTAAGTGGGAAATAAGAGCATCTAAAGAACTGAATGTGGGGGTATCTGAATACAGCATTAATACAAAGGTCAAAATTTAGAATTTTTCCATTCAATATTTTGTTTTTGAAATATGTAATAAAAATCTTACCAACAATATCTGAGGGCTAAAGCCTGCTGATTCCAATGCATGACACATTTCTTCTGCAGAACTCCCCCCACACAAGCACTTCCAGAAGAAAAAGCTGCCTGAAGCAAAAAGTTGTTGACATTATGAACATCTAAAGTCATAGCCTTTCCCTTTACACTTATATGACAGATCATCTATTGATCAGATTCCACTGAGTGCAATAAAAAGGACTAAATCACATCCAAGATTCCCTGATGGTTTAACCTTTGTAATGAGCCTTCGCCACTAAGGACTTATGTGTTCTACCACTACAGGAGTCACATGGAAAATGGATTTTAACAAGGCTTATTGCTATTATTGTTATTACTGCTTGGCTGTCCTAATTTTGGCTAGGATTCAGTTAATTTACTTCCTAGTAGCTGGTACCTTATGATAAAATTCCTGGTCAGGAGACTAAGCAGTATTTGTACTCAGCACTGCCATCTCTGTACTTCAGGAGCCACCTATCGGAGACTATTCTTAATTACACCTTTCACCTTTTCTCCTCAGATAGCCAGTCCATGGGGGAGAGGCAGTTCCCCCTCTTCCTTTCTCCTCCAGGATAATTACAATAGCTCTTGAGATCCCTTAATATCCTTCAGGTCTTGTTCAGGGATAAACATCTATTTAAAAATACCACCCAGAGATCTGCCTGGAAGTTTTGAGTGCTAGGATGTGAGAGAGATTATGAGCAAGTACCTACACCAGAGGACACCTCCAGTGCTTTGGAACTTCACCCCTGAACAAATGCAGAATCCAGAAAAAACAGTATCTGGAAGAACTGCACTGTTGTCCTAGCAATACCAGAGAGGCACAAATCACTGCAATGTGATGGAGCCTGGCCCATGCCTACAGAGCCCGCTCAGCACCTTATCACCACTGTTTAAGTCAGTAGCATTAATAAATGAATGCACAGTGACAACATGGCTTTAAGGCAATTATATCCACAGATGTAGTTAACTTATATTAATACCCATCTAGGTAGAAAAGCTTGTCCTATGGCTAAAGGTAAAAGTCTAGAACAAGCACTGTCACATACAACTTCAAGGCAAGCCATCTTAAGGCCCCCAAATTAAGACTAAAGTATTTACACAATCTTAGATTATTATCAGTCTATAAGTAATTTATAGTAATTTACAGTCTGTAAGTAATACATACAAGTCTCTTCACCAGGGACTGTGGCGATAGGACAAGGGGTGATGGGTTTAAACTTAAAAGGAGGAAGTTCAGGTGGGATATAAGGAAGAAGTTTCTTCACTGTGAGGGTGGTGAAGCACTGGAACAGGCTGCCCAAAGAAGTGGTGAATACATCATCTCTGGCAGTGCTCAAGGCCAGCTTCGGCCAAGCTTGGTCTAGTGGGAGGTGACCCTGCCCATGGCCAGAGATTTGGAACCAGACAATCTTAAAGTCCTTCCTAACGTACATAGTTCTGTGATTCTAATTTGACAAATAGTTCAGTAGCTCTTACCTAAAGCCACATATTCTCCATCTTCCATATTTTTCACATTAATCGTGTCCTTTTCATATTCCAAATATTCTAAGAACATTCTCACAGACAATACATCACCCTTCCCATCAGCAAACTGTACAGTAGTTTGGGTGTTTTCTTTCTTGTAGTTCTCCAGTAAAGTTTCAAGCCTATGAAAATCTTTTTCTTCCAGTCGAAGCAGTTTAGCCAAGTCCTTAAAAGCAAAGTCACAAAAATCCTAAATCAGAAGACTAATGCAAAGAGATGTTTTTCAAAATAGTAACAAACTAAAACAATAATCAGATAAGTGAAAATATTTTGAACTTAAAAATACCTTTTAAAAAGGCCAAAAGGATCGAATAATCTCAGTTATTCATACAGCCTCCATGAAGACCTTGTCTAGCTTCATTTTTAAGGACTTCAACAGGTACATTTCCCATATTTAGATCCTGCTCATAGTATAAGAATCACCCATCAAGCACACAGCTTATTTAACACCACTCCGTATGGATTTTATGTATGTATATACAGTTTACACGTGATATCTAAAGCCAGCCAAATTATGATGCTACACAAGCAAATAGCAGAATTTGTAATCTCTACTGGGCACACAATAACCCTCCAAAACTAAACAAAGTTAAGAATATGCTATGTACTTTGGATAAAGGACTGAAATCAGGAGATCCTGGTTGCATTTTCTTCTCAACTTCTGTCTCAACTTTATGTAACTACTAAAGAACATTAGGTAGATGAACTATTAGGCATTTGTACAGGGGGAGAAACATTACAAAACAATTACTTCGTTAAAAGCTCCAGGCCACAAAACCAGGTAACTTGCTCACCTGCGTACCTTATCTGAGACCTTGAAAAAGTATTTTTATGCTTAAATCATCAACAGATTCTATGAGACAACTGAATTTGTAATTTACTCACATTATCTGAGGGTGGAGCATCTTTCTGGATGCTTTGGGAATTTAGTTTGCTGACCAGCTCATAAAGATGTAGCAGCTTTAACTTGTTCGCACAGAATTGCAGAAGTCCTTCATCTACACACTCAAGCTCTGAAGAAAAAGAAAACTGCATTTGAACTTAAATATATAGCCTGGAATAGTAAAACATGGTTCTCAGCTGTATTTAACTCCTCCTTTATTAGTATTGGAAGACTTACATCTCTCAGTGTAATCTTCCAATGCATTGCTGCTTGCAGTGATACTTAATTCACAGAGGTATAAAACAATAATTATTTCTATGAGAATTATTAGAGAGAGAACAGGATCATTATCAACTTAGTTCAGTTTAAAAATGTGGCACTAAACAAAGTCTTTATTGTCTTTTCCTTATATAAGTCCAAACCAGAGATTGTCAAAAACTGAAATACACCGAGTCTCAATCATATTCTTTTTAATCAAGAATACCAAGCTATAATCTTATTCATTCTGCCAATATTTTAGAGTATATTCCTTGCATCAGAAGACAGCTTGATTATCTACTCATCTGAATTCTCTGCAAGACACTGCCTTTTGTATTTCTACAATCATAGAATCATAGAATAGTTGGGGATGGAAAGGACCTTAAGATCATCCAGTTCCAAACCCCCTGCCATGGGCAGGATCACCTCACACTAAACCATGCCACCCAAGGCTCTGTCTAACTTGTCCTTGAACACCGCCAGGGATGGAGCATTCACAACTTCCCTGGGCAACCCATTCCAGTGCCTCACCACCCTCTCAGTA
>JANRGW010015444.1:0-10137 GCA_024733675.1 Psilopsiagon aymara
GCCAGGTTGGACACAGGGGCTTGGAGCAACCTGCTCTATGGAAGGTGTCCCTGCCCGTGGCAGGGGTTGGAACTGGATGAGCTTAAACTCTTTTCCTACCTAAACCATTCTATGAATCTATGATTTACAAATCTCTGATGATTACGTGTGTGCATAAATATACTCACATACATACAGCCTCCAGACTCAATTCACCACTAGATGATTTTACATATGCATATATGTGTACGCATGCAGGTATACATATGCATATATGTATTTACAGAGCCAGAACCCATACACAGACCATGTAGGCTCTCTGGAAGGTGACTTCAAGACTATCTTTTCTGACAACCAAATTGCAAGCTGAAGCTCTTGGTTCACATGAGTCATATGCTGAAGTATATGAATATTTAATATTTATTCTCTTAGACATCACTGCCCTCTTGGGATGCAGCACACAGAGGATCAGTGCAAGCTTGGGCGACATGATTTTTCATCCCCCAGCCTCATAGGTAAGCCCTCAGGGAGTTTCTCCACCGCACTGCTCACCTGGAACCAGGAGGGGAGATACCCAAGCTCAGTACCATGGGTTGGCCACTACATGCTGCTAAGCAGCTCTCATTGCACTGTGGGCCATGCAGGGAGAGGACAACCTCAGCAGGGAAGTGGAGGGGATGCAGAGGCCTCCCCAGAGAGTAGGTGTGGGTTTGAAGGGAGCCATCTCTACAGCCTTCAGGGAACCAGAGCCTGGCATGCATCTTCTTGTAATTAACGACAGCTCAAAGAAGTGGATTTTATTATAATGCATCAAATCCATAGACCCACAGCATGCTTTGGGTTGGAGAGGACTTTAAGATTATTCGGTGTCAATTCACTGCCATGGGCAGGGATGCCTCACACTAGACCATGCTGCCCAAGGCTCTGTCAAGCTTGACCCTAAACACTGCCAGGAACAGAACATTCACAACATCTCTGGACACCCTGTTCCAGCACCTCAACACCCTCCCAGGGAAGAATTTCTTCCTTACACATACCCTGTTTAAGTTTAAACCTGTCACCCCTTGTCCTATCACTACAGTTCCTAATGAAGAGTCCCACGCCAGCATCCTTGTAATGGAAGCTGCTCTGAGGTCTCCATACAGCTTCTCTTCTCCAGGTTGAACAGCCCCAGCCTTCGTAACTGTAGCTATCCACTCAAACCAGTAGGGGAAACAGCACAAACCCCAACTGACACCCTGTAAAACCTGGTTTTCTTCCATCTTCTTCTGCACACACCCCCATCCATCTGCCATGCCACTGCCCAGCCCAGTTCCAAATTATTCCCTCTGCAGAAAAGCATTACACATTCCTTCCTTTGCCTTCAGCCTTTTCGCTTTACTCACAATCCAATGCCTTACTTTTCAGGAGGTCCCCCTTTCACCATGTGCTGGGAGCTGACTCTAGCACTGAGATACTTGCTTCAGAAAAAGCTTAAGATGTACATTAGAAGTGTCATTTTCTAGTGGAAAGAGTGACGAGAACCAGTGTCAGGTAAACACACCTCTTCTTGTGAGGCACTGTGCCTGACTTACAACTACTCACATCTACCTGTAAAGATGATATGGAGTGACTGCAAAGACACCTTGACTGCTGCCTCTCTGCTTTTCCTTTGCCAAGTCAGTCAACACCTGAAGCATCACTACAAACACCAGACACAGAGATCCAAGCTACAGCTTAATACTTCTCCTGCCAGTTTTACCTTTAGCCAATTATGTTATCAGCTTTCATCTGTAAATACCTGCTCTTACTTGTATCCAAATACTATTTATCTCAAAGGATCCACAGACAGGTACAAGCTGTATGTCCAGCTCCATTGCAATGGCTATAGAATACAGCCATCCGAGAGATTTGTATGAGCTGCTTTGTGGCACACAACAGTTTTGGGAGGAGAAATGAAGAACAGGAGTGAACTTTACCAGCTCCTCACTGAGGAACAGCAGACACAAATGGTGGGAAACCTTATCATTCTCTACAACTGCCTGACAAGAGGATGGTGACAGGAGGTGGCTGGTCTCTTGCTCGCAAGGAACAAGGGACCGGAGGAGAGGAAATGGCCTCTGCATCAGGTGAGGTTTTCACTGGAGATTAGAAATAATTCCTTCCCCAAGGGGTGCTCAGGCATTGGAACAGGCTGCCCAGGGCAGTGCTGGAGTCAGGACCCCTGGGACGTGCTCACAAGCCCTGTAGAAAGCCCTCAGTTATATGGATTAGCAGTGGCCTTGGCAATGCTGGGGAATGGTTGGACTTGGTGACCAGAGGTCTTTTCCAACCTGCTTGATTCCACGGTTCTATTAAACATTTTCAGCTGACAGCAAGGGTAAATGAGGTAACAAAATATCCGAGAACACCAGCATAGATTTAATTGGACAAAAAGCAGCTTATTTCCAGTAAACACACACAACTTCAAGCACAGTGGTGCCAAGCCAGGTGGAGTTATCAGGGGGCAAGACCCTCCTTTGGCTCCACTGCCTGCCAAGGAGACTTCGGCAAACACCTTGCTCCCATAGCAGCAAGCCATAGCGAAATCCAGACAGTCAGAAGCACTCCCCATCAGACCTGCAGCAGCTCAGTAACACTGCCAGATGTGCCGATACAGCTCACCAACACGGTGCCAGGATCTCTCTATATGAGCTGAGTGCTCATTTAGTAGTTACACATTTCTTAACCTACACGAGTGACTGAGAGCTGTCTTCACTTCTGCAATAACCCCCTGAAGGATGACAGTCCTCCTCCAGATAACGAAGCAATCTGCACGGCAGGTCACCTCTTTAATGACTATGATACTCACAGACCCATTTTAACAGGCAGGGAATGATGAGGGAGCATCTCTCCTTTCGGAAAGGTTGTGCCCCTCAGTCCATGCTGATCTTCATGCAGTCCAGCCTCAGCAGGTCCTCTCCCACAGGATGCTCCCAACACCCAGTTCATGCACACCTTTCTGAGTTGGCTTGTTTCCTTTTTCCAAAACAGAAATCAGTAAAGTACATAGCAATAAACACAACTCAAGTTGTCCACATCCTGCACAGTTATTAAGAAATACAAAAAGAGATAAATGTTTCTAGGATGAAGCACTGTTTATCACAGTTTGCTACATGTGTTTGAGCTGCAGTGCTCCCATTTATATAATTTTCCCCATTTTTTTATTAAATACCCTGAGGACAGGATTATTAGCTTCCTCACAGCTTTTATACCATGCTGATGACTGCACTAAGTTCTTCACAAATATTATTTAGCTTTACAACAACCAAAGGAGGCTAGAGGCTGTTAGCATCTCTGCTTCACCGAGGCAGAGAAATCAAGCTGAAAAATTGACTTTATTTTGGGTTGTAGCCTGAGCTGCCTGAGACATAATTTTTCAAAATGCCTCAGTATCACAGACTGCCTTGGGTGTCTCAAAGTTTAGTTAAAGCTCCTGGAACGTGGCACTTCAATTAGATCCTGCAGCCTGAAATCAGGACACGCACCTCAAGAAGGAGAAAATACTCATAAAAGGCAAGTTTTAAACAATTTTCTCATCATCCCACTGAACACAGCAGCAGCAGCAGGGATGATCTCAGTCTCTCCAAGGCTCTGTTCCCAATCTCACACACAAAGCTATCCATTTGCTCCAGGCAATCACCTTGCACTTAACACACCTCTGAGGGGACCAGCAAAGGATGCTGGAGTGCTGCTGGTGGACACCAGTCACACATTGTCCAGATCCTTTGTTCCAGGCACAGGGGAAGTACAAGGTGTCCCCGCAGAGCCTGAGGGGAGCCAGCCAGCCCAACCGAGACCCAGCCTTCTGCTTCTGACACATTCCTCCATTAACTTTGTCAGCAGAGAGAACCAGGCACTTCCAGGGAGTGATTCATTTGACCCTTTCTTATGGTCTGCTGTTATATTAACAAGCTCTCTGCTGACTATAAAGGGACCCTAGGGAACCCTACAGATTGCTGCTGCTAGTAATATGAACTACACCATAGGTATCCTGCCTAACTAGCTGCCTAGACGATTTATAATCCATGAAATAAAAATAATGTTCTAGGGATACTTACCTTTCTTCATTATAGTGGGAGATTAAACAGCTAAATTTTATGGGGGTGGTTGCAGGACACAAACTCCACCTTTTATGCCAGTGCATGTGGCAAGAAACCAACCTTGTCTTCCAGAAAATATTAACTCCTGCACTTTGTAGTTTTTGAGCACCTCTTTGTAACTTCAGAGTTTAAAAGAATATATATTGGATGCAGTCTCCTAGGATTTGTGGTCTCATCTGATTCCATGCACTGGAACACCAATATAACAGACTAAGAAAGCAAGTTATCAGCCTAGATGGATGAGAGGGGAAGACAAAACATACCCAAAGAGTTTCAGAGGCAGCTGTTGACAGGAGCTGATGAGTCCATATTTGGCAAGAGTGGATAGATAGCTGGGCTCTGATCATCAACCAAGTTGATGGCTTCAACTCTGGCAGAATGATTTATAGCTATTTGCAGCTCCTTATTTTGGAAGTCTCTTCTTTCCCCAGCCTCACCCATCACCCTTGTTCTCCATATCCAGTTTCCCCACTCTAACTCATACCACACAGAGCATCCTTACCAGCACCAGCACAGTTCCCCATGTTGTAGAATCCTAGACTGGTTTGGGTAGGAAAGGACCTTAAAGTTCATCCAGTTCCAAACCCCTGCGACAGGCAGGGACACCTTCCACTAGAACAGATTGCTCCAAGTCCCTGTGTCCAACCTGGCCTTGAACACTGCCAGGGATGGGGCAGCCACGGCTCCTCTGGGCACCTTGTGCCAGCGCCTCAGCACCCTCACAGCAAAGAGCTTCTGCCTAAGAGCTCATCTCAGTCTCTCCTTTGGCAGGTTAAAGTCATTACCCTTTGTCCTACTGCTACAGCCCCTGATGAAGAGTCCCTCTTCAACATTCCTGTTCTTGGTGAGCTCAGGAAACTGATTCCAAGCAGCCCAGCTAATCCCCTTCCATGCTGTCTGGGTGGGACTATGGCAGATTGAGGCCTTTGGTTCTCAACTGCAAAACCTGCAGAGGTTCCAGCTACTAAAAACATCAACACGGAGACATATTCCATGAGAAACTTCCATTCCTATATCCAGGAAAGGTATTGCCAGGGAAACAACAAAGACTACAAACAACAACATCCTATCTGCTGGCCAGCTGCAGATTAATATTAAATGGAAAATACTTCCTCTCCCCCCTCCTAAATATTCTTAAATGTCTAAATCACTTTTGTTGAAATAGTCATTAAAGATCCAGCCTGCAGCACAAGTTAGGCTGAAAACTTTTAGCAATCAATTGAAGATGGATGAAATTACACACAATTACAATAAGACTTTGAAAAATGAATGAGTTCAGCTCATGGGCAATCTTAAGCATACACTGCACAAATAATTCTTTCTTCCAGAACTTGTTCCCCTAGCATTAAGAAAAGACAGATGAAACAGACAAACTTTGCTGTGCTGATGGTGGTTAAACATTTTCGCATCTTTTAGGTTCTGCAAGCAAGATATCATCTGTCACAGGGAAACCTTCTTTTGGTGCATGAAAGGTTCATCTCCTCTTGCTCTCAGCTTCCCCATTCTGTGATGGAAACCTGTGCTGACAAGCTGGACTGACAGGGATCTGCTGCTGACTGCAGATTTACTTTGAGCTGCTGAACTAAAACAAGAGATGCGATATAAAAGTGAGGGCCCTGCAAAACGTTTGCCATTGTTAGCTCAATGTACAGATGGAATACTGTAACGTGCTTGTTCCCTATCCGTTATCGTTTCCACAAGACAAGGTCTTCCAAGCCTGCATGGCAGCAACTGTTACTCTAGCTGAGTGCAATGATCAGGACAAGAGGGACTGTCAAAGATGGCCTAAAGGCACTGCTAAGAGACATGGGAGGCAACAGGGTGACTTTGTAATACAAGACAGAAAACCCGAAACTATTTCAATGCATTGCAACACAAAATGCAGTTCCCTTTACAGAAAAATTCTCAGAGCAAAGCTGCTCTCCAAAATGATTAATAATTCGCTATAGGAAATGTAGTCAGGAGCAAGATCAAGGAGTTCAGCATTAGATAAACATGTTTTGACTGTAGAATGACTACTGTGAACCTGCAGGTCAGCCACAACTAGAGCTGGGGGAATACTGCAATGAAATGCCATGAGTGCTTGTTTACATTTGTAAACAAAATCACCAACGTTATGCTTGTACTCCTTCCTGTGAACGTTTTCCCATGGTTTTGAGGCTTTTAAACAAAACCATGCCATTTTTCTTCCTTTTTTTTTTTATCCTTCCATCAAAATAAATTTTATTTTTCTTCATGAATATTCCAGGTTGACACTTTCAACTGCTCTATTCCAGAAGCAGATTACTACGCATACGGTATAAGTGCAACAGTCCAGCACAAATTGGTCATGTCCCTCGGGGGCAAACTCCTGCCTTTAGTGACTCCAAGCACTACAGACACACAGAAGATCCAGGCCAGCTCCCAAGTTAACCTGCCTCCAGCACCTGCCTGCACCCATCTTATATCAATTGGCAGTGACAAACCATGGTAACTATGGAGGAACACAAAAGGTATTTGACATCCCAGTGCCTTAACCCAAAACCAACCTGGTACTTCGCACTCTGCAGGCAGGATGAGACCTGTTTGGAACTACTTAACATCAGTTGCCCTCCCCTCAAGTTATGTGAGAGAAACAAAGAGGGTGTTTCAGGAAAAATGTGAACTAAAACAGCCTGCCAACACTGTGAGTTCAGGAGGGATTTGCTGAGATCTGCTTTGGCAAATAGAAAGGGGAAAGGGGAAGGAAAATAAAGAGATGCCACTCAAACAGCAGCAAAGGAGCAAGTTCAGCTTTTCAGCTGTAGCTGACATCAGAAGGACAAATGCTAAAGGACCTTTGAAGTATTTTTGTGCTTTCCTCAGGCTTGAGCTGGTGGGTTACTAGATAATGGTGAGAACATACACAGCTGACACAAGCCACCCACTCCTCAAATATCACTTATGCATGGGGACATCCCAATAAAACCATCCCTATTTTGTTCCAGGCTATCTACGGATTCAGAGAGAACATGCCATCTTACTGTCATCACTTCTGTATCAACACAGGCATTCTCATGTCCAGAAAGAGTAAAAAATTTCTTTGGACACACAAAGAAGCAGTAAGCAGGCAGATACACTTTCATACTGGAACACGTGCCTCAAGTGAAACTCCCACACCAAAGCTTCCAGTACCTGCTTGCAAAGACAAAACTTGTTATTCACTCAATTCCTCAAGAACTCTTTTGTTCCCACTGCCCCTCTCTGCTTCTTTACCGGCACCCTCTTTCCCCTTCACTGCACCTTACCTCCACACCCAGCACTCTTCAGAATCCAGTGCGGGGTTTAGGATATAGAGCCTCTCAGATTTCCATTACATGACTCTGGACTACTTTGAGCAACAATTAAAACCTGGTACTGATGATGAAAGCTATACAACTAAGTTAAAAACATACCCTGCAGATCCTAGATGTGGCTACTGGAAGTTATGAGCCATCTGTACTCTTCAAAGCCACACGAAACGTGCTTACACTGTATTTGTTCACAATTGTAGTGGCTTCAGCCTAAATTGTGCCATCACTTAGGTTTTGGATCCTTATATTTCCCAGAATTTAAGTGTCTTTGCCCCTCACATATTACAGATGGGATGCCCTGCCGTGAGCATTCTAGTTGCTGCAATTATTTCAACCCAGCTAAGAGCTTATTTTACTGCTCAAGTTGTCTCCACCTCATTTATTGTTAAGTCTTTTCTATTTCTAATGGAAGCCAGAGAACTTCCTTCTGAGGTCTCATGTCAAAGAAGCTGATGGTGAACATCAATCAGGGACAAATTAGGTACTTTTTTATTACTAGCATGGGAAGATACAAAAAGCAGCATGGTCCTGAGCCAGATGGATGTGCCACTTGGCCTCCAGCAGCAATAGCTTTCTGTACACTCTACATCTTCTTTCTGGCAAAGCACCTCACCACAGCTTTGCATCCACCAAATGAGAACACTGTGGCTTTAACTAGTTATCCCCATTAAAAACTATAAATGAGATTAAATGGTCCAAGATAAAGTATTGCTATTATTAAGGAGTGGATTGAGTGAACCAAGCTGCAACTCTGGGACTAAGATTGTAGTTTAGCTGTCATTATTTTGGTTCCCTGGGGACATGCATACGCATGCACCCGGCTGCACAGGCACATCAGCCTCCATTAACATCAGCAGCAGCTGGTCCTGGGGTATATATGTTTGCTTACAGTGAATTATAGGAAGCTGCTTTTTAAAACGTGCAAGTGTGAGAGAAGTCAACCTTGTGCCACATATGACAGCAAGGAGCATCTGCCACAGGGGCAATCAATTGCATATCCTTACTCCACGTTAAAACAAAACCCACAGAGGCTCACCCTTCAGCTGGGAAGGAAATCTTTACAAGCTAAAACTAGGTATTCACTTTGACAGAACACCCACAGCCGGTCAGACAGCTTGTTTAAAAATTGCTTTGCTATGTTCCTGCATGGCAGGTCTAACCTCTCCCTCGCAGGCATGCAATACTGTGTAAGGAAGCATTAAAGACCGAACATCTAATATCACCACAGGTTTTGTAAACCCTGCTCCCCGAAGACTTTGGATCAGATGTGCTATCCCAGTTTCACTGTGGTTTTTGCTCTCTTTCCCTAATTTTCCAGCTGGGTTAACCAGGCAGGAGGAGGTCAAGTACTTCACAGAAAAATCACACAAAGTGTCAGAGCCACAATCAAAAGCCAGGATCCTCAAACACTTGCTCTTTTGCTGTTACCACGCTATGTGTTTTCCAGGGTTTAGGTTTTATTTGCTTTCATGACTCGTGAGGCCGGCCATATTTCTGTTTATTAGTACTCAGTAATGGTTTTCTCACTTTTCCACTGGCACTCAAGAGGCATTTACCATGTGAATCTGTACTTCTGTCCTGCATTGCCTTTATGCAACTAGGAAAAAATAAAGCGTCAGAAGTTTTCCACATCAACCTTGCAGAGTAGTAAGCAGCTACATACCCTGCATGGTTGCAGAAAATCACATCTGACATGATTTCTCCTTCCAGACCAGGCCAAAATACAAGAGCAGAGGGGGTAGCACCCCCCAGATATGTACTCATAGTGAAGAAAATTATAAAACCCACCAGTAACACTACTTAGTTGATTGATTCTTTGAACAATAACA
Source organism: Psilopsiagon aymara (assembly GCA_024733675.1). Classification (NCBI taxonomy): domain Eukaryota; kingdom Metazoa; phylum Chordata; class Aves; order Psittaciformes; family Psittacidae; genus Psilopsiagon; species Psilopsiagon aymara. The sequence continues at coordinate 9,241 of JANRGW010015444.1, forward strand.
GCACTGTGCTGCACCCAGAGAAGCAATGAACTGAAAGCATATGTAGAGGCAAAACATTCTCCTGATTAGTATCAGCTGTTCTTAAGATAAATAAAATGCTAACCATTGCCCAGTACTGCAGCTTTCCCATCTACTGCAAGAACGGTTCCCCCCTTGCACGCCATCTCATGGCTCATTTTACCAAAAATTGCTTATCAGGCCAAATACAATCAGCAGAAGGCCCCATAATAAGGGGCAACAACAATTATAGTACAATGAATTGAGTTTAATAGGACCTTTAGCTCTAAAGGAACCCACTCATTTCTCTCCAGGCACTTCACGGCAATGCCATCTTGCACAGCACTGATGAGCCCTCAGAATACTCTCCATCACTGTCTTTGCCCTCTGCAGAGAAATTTGTCATCAGGACCCCCCTAATTTGCAACAGCAGCCCTGCCTTCCCCTGGCTCCCCATGCAGGGCTGCAGCTGAAGGCCAGCTGGGCACGCAGCAGAATGGGGTGGCACAGTGCTAGCACAGATGAGGCACAGGCCTGTCCTGGGGCCTGGCAGGACAATGCCCTGGGGATTTACCAGCACCAAACAGTTTATTATCCACATAAAGCATTTCTTTATTGTCTTCTTTCTTTTCTTTTTGTTCTTCCCCATGGAATTAGTTTTATGCCAATCTATTGCTGCCGAAGCCAGAGAGTGGCTGACACACAAAGAGGGTCCATCCCTGACACCACCACCCATACCATGAATAATGGAACAGTTTGGGCTGGAAAGCAGCTTAAGCTCCTCCAGTTCCAAACCCCTGCCATGGGCAGCAACAACTTCCACTAGAGCAGGTTGCTCCCAGCCCCTGTGTCCAACCTGGCCTTGAACACTGCCAGGGATGGGGCAGCCACAGCTTCTCT
>JANRGW010015447.1:6104-17836 GCA_024733675.1 Psilopsiagon aymara
TTACAGAAGAAGTAAAAACTCCCCCCCCCCCAAAAAAAAAAAAAAAAAAAACAAAGCAAAAAAACAAACCGATACAAAGGAAACACTTAAGAAAAGATTCAATCTCATTATGTTTAAACTTTAAATACAAGTATCAAATATTTAATAGCATGGGCACTTCGTTTAAGCAGTAGCTCCACTTTTATCTATTGGTAAACATTTTCTCCTTGTTCATGTGACAAGGATCCAGTGACCTAGAAGATGCCCCACAAGTTTTTATGACTTATACGCATTATTTTCTTCCTCAAACTTTGCATGTTTCAAAGAGCATCCTTAAATTACTGACTTTTTGAAGTCTTGAAGTTCACTGCTCCACACTGCACTTGAAAAACAGCGAATCCACCAGAGACTGCCCATAGATTCCTCCATCACTGTGTTGATACTTTTTTGACAGAAGTGGAGAAGCAAACTCTTGCTCACTGGACAAAGGATGAAAACAGTTCATGGAGGAGACCATATGTTTCACATTTTCCTTGGAGATTTGCTCTCATCACTACAAAAATCACAGTTTAAAATGGAGGTACTCTTCCTTCTTACTTCAGCAAGACACCCCTGGTAGAGTAACAGCAATCCGAACCATGTTGCATGGGGTCAGATGAAGGCATGACCAAAAAGGGAGGTTTGCCTGTGTCATCCTGCTGCACCATAAAGCCCAGAATGGGCTGCTGGCCAAGGAGGAAAACACTTGGCTTCTTACTTAGGAGTGATTTAACTGAAAACACTCCTTACATGAAAAAAAACAACTGAAAGCAAGTCATGAAAGCAAAATTGATGCTCTGGTAACCAGTAATCTAAAATCGAAAGTTATGCTGAACTGTGCTATGAAAATGTGCCCACCATCTATAACCCTGGAGATTATTTCTAAAACTGAAACTGATTGTTTTGAGTTGCATTTAAGGCTTTAGAGACACAAGGTACCAATTATTTTCCCTCCTAACTGCTCCTGAGCCGGCAAGTATTTGAAATCTCATGTAGGTCAGCCTATTGAGAACAGCCCAGCTGACGTCAGCAGGGCTTCCTTGCAGGGCATGGAATCATCAGGTTCACAAAACTTTGCAGGGTCAGAACTTGTATATTCATGTTGGATCATCTTGTGTCAGTGTTCCCTGCTCCCTCCAAAGTCCCGCGATAGAGTTATTCAACAGCTTGAGTGCCAAAAAGTATTATAAAAAATATTATGTGATGAATGGTGATATCTTGATGCAAACAAATCTAAAGGAAGACAGTGGTAAAATGTGATCTTTTAGGTCAGTCAGATGGGCTTTCCTGAATTGCTAGAGATAGATAGGTTCAGAGAATTGGAGTATTACTAAGAAAAGGTAGTATTAATATTGGAAAATGGTATTATTTTTAATTGTAGAACTCAGCACTTTTTTTTCATTAGTATTCATACTCCTATGTGAGGTGAAATGATTTTTTTGTATGGTTTTCCTTCTCAATAGACAAATATAGCATAATAAGAAAATCCTGCACACACATAGTTAAGGCAGCTGTCAATTTTGGCCACTGCATAAATTTCAAGAAGAAACAAAAAAATAATAAAATTTATACAACAATTTTGGTCCTCTTTCTAATGCATTTATTTGTTCACTTTATTTCCTTTTTCTTCTCTAGCTGTAGTTATTTTTACTTTAAGCTCAAACATTTCAGTCCAAAATAAGTCGTAATGTCATGCTCATTTTCAGGCAGTGTCACAGGCTTTATTTGGGTATCTATAGCAGCGTCATGGTTTAAGCCCAGTCAGTAACTCAGAACCATGCAGCCACTTGTTCACTTCCTCCTTTTCTACCCCACACACTGGGCAGGATGGGGAGGAGAATCTGAAGAATGCAAACCCACAGGTGGAGATAAGAACAGTCCAATAACTAAAGAATAGTATAATACTACTGTGTTATTAATAATAACAATAGGGGAAATACCAAGGGGAGAGAATAGACAGAATGTAAACCTAGAAAGGAAAAAAAAATCCCAAGCAAACAATAAATAGCAGTGATGCACAATAAAATTGCTCACCACCTGCTGCATACCCAACCCAGCCAAAGCAGCTATCTGCCCTTCTGTGTGAGTCTCCTCAGTTTATAAACTGGGCATGACATGCTGTAGTATGGAATACCTCTTTGACTAGCCTGGGTCAGGGGTCCTGTCTCTGCTCTCTCCTGGCTTCTTGTGCCCTCCCTTACTGGTAAAACATAGAGAATGAAAAGTCTTTGACCATGATAAACATTACTTCACAAGTAAAACATAGAATCATAGAATGGTTTGGGTTGGAAGAGACCTTAAAGATTATCCTGTTCTAACCCAGTGCATGAGCAGAGACACTTTCCACTAGACCATGCTACTCCAAGCCCCACCCAAGTCAGCCCTAAACACTGCCAGGGATGGGGCAGCCACAGCTTCTGTGGGCAACCTGTGCCAAAGCCTCACCACTCTTGCAGTAAAGAATCTCTTTCCAACATCTAATCTGTATCTCAGCTCATTATCAGCGTTGTTCTCAGACTAAAGCCAAAACACAACACCGCACCAGATACTAAGAAGGAGAAAAGTAAAAGTTACAGCAAAACCCAGGACAACCAAATAGTAATTCTCAACCACTATTTTTGTGTTTGCTTGTACCTGTGGGGAGGCAGGGATGTGCATTTAGTGTGTTATGACAGGTACATTTCCTTTTAAAGTTGTCTGTGTCATTGAATAATGTTCCTGAGAGAAACTATAAAACAAATTTTTTGTTGATTTGCTTTTAGACAAGTAATAATTTATTGTTTTCTTTCTTATCCATGTATAATCCTTCCACTGCTACAAGATAACCTATTAACTAACTTGAAATTAGCTCCTGTTCACTGTTGACTGCTTTGCAGTCTCCAGCACTGTGAAGCAACTTTAGAGTTAAATAAGTCTGTGTTCAAGTATATTTGGTTGTCCATACACACTTATATACATATTCCTTTACTAAGGATAAAACATTGTATCTCATGCATGTTGTATGATGTCAACTCATCCCAAAGTCTGCTTTGGCATTCAATTTATTGCCCCAATTATGTACAGGAGCATTACAATAAGACAAACTCTCTTTTGCTTTACAAGTGCATATCACAGGTGAATTATTTGTGATCAGGTCCAGTGGTTGCAAAAAAATTGGTTGGCGTTCCGTTCTAGGAAGATTGGGTTTTAACACAATCTTCTGCACTGTAGCACTCGTTTTGGTTCATATATGGACCTATTCTTGTAAGGGCTAAATATTCTGAATTGGAATTTAAAAATCTAACTGAATTTACGGAATCCAGTTTCAAAGTAATTTCTGTTTCAAGTGCAGTCACGGTTTACACATTAAAAAAATATATAGCAGCATCTCGGTTTTTGCTAAGTTCCTTCCCAAATATTTTACCACATTTGATGATATTAAACATATATTCCCAAATTTATTAGTGTATATACAAGGAGTGTAATAATTTAATTTCCAGTAACAAAGAGATAAAGTAATATTACTTTCTTGCTGAACTTTCCTTTTCTGTACTTAAAGATATTGAATAAAGTATTCCTGTTGAATATATTAAATTGTACAATATTACTATGTAGAATAACTTTACTAGATGAATTTGAAATGCATGAATTATGAAGCTATAGGTATAAGTCCCCAGCTTCAAAACAACAATCACTTTTGTTAAGTTGCATTTAAGAAACTCTAGTTCCAAGCAATGCATTTTTTTTATTACAATAACTTATGAGTGTCATTTCTGCACTTAGGAAATTATGCCAATTACAGTCACAGCTTATTAAATGCAGTATCTTCTGTGGTGAAAAAATATGCGACCAACAAAGTACATTTTCCCAGAGTTTAAACTATACATATATAAAACAAAACCTGTAGGACTGTTGATAATTGCACCATCTGGTGACTGACAACAGATTTCATTTACCATTCATTTATTAACCCATCCAAGAGAAAGGAATTACTTCCACTTAGTCTTGCAGTCTACATTACAGAAATGGCTAATGGCCACCATTACCATTATTATACTTATTGAACCTCTGGAGCAAAGTCATACTTAAACATCCTTTGAAAAATAAGTCTTAAAATCTTGGTTAAAAAGAAATTAAGCACAAGCATAAGAAGTTATCACTTTCAAATATGATTTAGATTTTGTTCCGAAACCACAATTTACCTTTGCAGACATGAGCTACTCAGTTAAAAAAAGTAATACATGAGCTTTAACCTCAATGTCAGATTGCATAATACCTGAGCTGTTTACAGTGTGTGCTGATAGTGTAGGTCAGTCAGGTGCACCGGGAGCTGTACACGTTGTGTTAAGGCTCAGGTTTTCCCTGAAGGAGCTTCCCACTGAAGTATTAAAAAGACCTGCACAGATAGTATGGGAAAGAAATTCCAGTTTCATGTCTGAGGCAGAGTCAAAATTTTCTCAGATTTTGTGGAAGTGGTCTGGCATAAAGAGATCCGCACAAAATTCAACCAATACTGTAATTGCAAAGCAAACCATGGCATTTACTTTCACTTTGACTTCTTTCATAAGCTCTTGAAGCTCTCTACCCTCCCCGTCAAAGTACGCAACAGAAAAATCCTATTGCCTAGAATCCCTTCCATGCTAATTAAGATGCTTCTGAGAAGTTGCAAATATATATTCTTGACTTCTAGCCAGCCACTTCCAAATTGTTTGGAGAGAGAGGAGAAGGGTCTTGTGATCCAAATCATATGGCTCTCAAGACTCATCCATCATTATTGCTTATTAATTTTTCTTTAATAATTAGTCAGAAAAGAGTTCCTAGTTTTTTCTGAAAAAATATTTTTGATTGGTGAAAGTCCTGAAAAAAACTGTTTATATGGTAAAACAGCTGACACAAACTTACAGTGGTCTGAATTTCTACTTGTAGAATGAGAAATGTAGATTGAAAGATAACAGAAATTGGACAATTCATTTTAATTTGAATGCAAGCGTGTTGGACTTGTTCAGTCATGTGCAAACTTATTTTCACAACTTGACACTCCATTTTGTGATGGTGTGTCAGCTGTAAATGCGTTTACTGGCGTACGAACTATAGATCTGTCTCCTGTGTGAAATTTTCTGCCAAAAAATGAAATGCTTGCTTATGTATGATAGGGGTTTTTCCCTGCCGTTTGCAATCTGGCCATGTACAAGAACAGAAACAGTTGAAGACACTGAACAGTTTACACTGAAATATAAATCAGCTGAACAAAATGATAAGCACATTCCAGGGCTGTGACAGATGACTTTGTTGTTGATAATGTTATAAAAAACAATGCTGTGATGTCTGGCCCCTGTGATGATATCTGAAATAACAAGTGAAACAGTGCTAGGGAGTGATTGCTGGTATTAGCCCAACTAGTGCAGAAAGGCTAGACTCATATCATTAAGTATCCCTAGCCTCCAAAAGAGGGTCTTACTTAATGAGAAGGTGGTCTCAAACTCCATAATTGTGCCAACAGATTGTTTGAGAGACTGATGGTTGACTAGGCTGAGTACCTGCCAGTGAGCATACTACCAACCGAAAAATACATGCAGTTATGATACTTGGAATGTTTCCTAGCATGGCTTGATTTACTAGTGCAGATACAGGCTGCTTTTTTTTTTTGTTGTAGTTGTTGGTTTTGGGGGGTTGTTGTTTGCTTGTTTTTTGGTTTGTTTGGTTGGGGTTTTTTTGTTGTTGTTTGTTTTGTTTTGTTTTTTCTTACTGGTTTTCATTGTTATTTGGAGTTATAAGCAACCTTTTAGGAAGGGACTCAAATTTGCTCCAGATATTCACCTCAGAAATTAAGTAGCAGTCAATTACAAGTCAATTTGTATCATCCTTCCAGAATGTTATTGCCCAAAATAACATTAATAATTGAGCATTTGTATTACAGTATGATTCTGATGACCCCAGAAGGTCAAGGGCTTGTTTTCCTCAGAGCTGTGCAAACACGTAATCAGATACAGTTTCTCTATTGAAGGTGCTGCCGCTTCATTATTAGATTAGGTGAAAGTCATCACTTTTAACTACGAGAGGATATGATAATGGTCGTCATTTACTATAGGAAGTTCTGCACTTACAGAGCACAAATCCTGACTACGTTGCCACAAAAATACAGGATCCAGCCATCATTCTCAAAAATAAAAAATAATAAAGACATATTTCACAGTAAAATTCTTTTTTGAAATGTATTAACAGGAGCCACGTATGTGCACTGGGCTGTTAAGTGTACCAGGTCGAATGCATGGCAATGTGATTTAAAGCGATATTTTATAAACCTGAAAAAAAAATAATAAAAATAAAGAATACAATATATTTATTATTTATTTATATTGTAGATAACAATTATTTTTATTAAAGATTTTTCTATGAGCTGGGTTTCTATTATGACAGTGTAATCACAGGAAAGAAAGCTCTCAATAATAGCACCTTTACTTTGACAACTTCTCTTTGAATATTGCCCAGATTAAACGACAGGGATTCCAGATGTGCATATTTTCCCAAAGTGAACCTCTAGACTCTGAGATTTTCCTACCAGTGGTTAATCAGAATCATAAAGGAATAAAACTTTCTATCCACTTTGAGGTTGCAGTTGCATTTGTAAATGTTCAGCAAGCATGAAGAGTAAGAGTAAATTTTATCTTAGTTGGCACTGTCTTTAAGTATGTTATTGTCCACCCACATGGCACCAAGAGATTTCATTGGGGGGTGAGGGTGTTGCTATATTTACGGACTAAGTGAGAAGCAGAATGTAAGCAAAGGAAAATGCCTTGGTATGAGCATGGATTGTAAAAGAGGTTAACCACTCCTTCACAAGCGTAAGCCACCGTTTATGGCTGGCCCCTATAAAAATAAGCATGGATATCTTTAACAACAGGTCATATGGACTGCTTTCTCTGAGTTACATGCTTATGATGCTTATGCACAGAAGCTCCTAGAAGCTGCATCAGGTCTTATGTTCCTTCATCTGTCTTTTGCATATATTAGTCAAAGATATATTAATCACTGGGCATGTAAGTAAGGATAGTTCTTGTCTCATACCAGATGCTTAGTAAAGAAACAAAAAGGGAGATGTTGCCAGTAATAAGTAGAAAATCTAACGTGTATGCAAAGTTTATCCCACACCACTTGCTAGCATGCAGTTTTTAAGACAGACATGAAATAAAATTAAAAAATGGAATGTAAGTTTGTCAAAAATTAATTTCATATCTGAAAAGGTCAGCATTTTGAATAAGCCATGAGATTGCACATTATTTTGTTTAAACAGCAGATACAAGGCTTTCTAAATACAAGCTGAGGTCCATTAATGGAAATTTAAGAAAGGATTATGCCACAAGCGCAGCAAATGGAAAAGAGAGCCAGAAGAACAGGATAGCATCTGGTTAAGGAAGGAAAAGGAGTAGCCTGTTAACTCTCAAAATCATTGAATGCCTTAGATCTAATGCAACTTTCTCTTTACCAATCACTGCAGGGACTTGATATGAAATATTTTTATTTTGATACCAACATGGGACCTAAAAACCTAATTGCACAGTGCTTGACTTTGATTGAATTTTCATAGCTGCTGAACATAAGCACTTTGGGATCTTTTTCTCCTGTAATGAGTAGTAGAAGTGCATTAGAAGTTGAAAAAACAAACAGACAAACAAAAAATCTTGACCTTTCATTTCAGATTGTTGTACAAGAGCACTTAACTTTTCTAGAGGAAACTTGAGGCTCTTGCATCATTTGTTGCCATGTTTTTTTCCACTGCAATTAGGAAGCATCAGTTTTCATAAACGTTTGCAAAGTGTCTGTACCTGTGTGGGCTGAAAATATCATGCAGCTCTGTAGTATAAAAGATAAGATTTAAAAAGATGAAAATTGCTTGCCAGGACAGGTTAGCTAGGTGTTGGATGACTCAGAAAAGAATGCATGCAGGCAAATGTAAATGAAAAGACAAGTTTCCTTTGCTAGTATTTGAACTTTATTAATGTGACAAAAGAAGCAAGTACTGTTTACAAAAGCTCTTGCTACATCTAAGAGTTCCATTTTTATACAGAAATTTCCAGAATATTTTCACCCTCAAAAGAATTCTAAAGAGATTTTAAAAAATTTTGATAGCTGGTTTCATTTCTTATCAGATGGGAGATAAGATGGATTTCCTGAAGAAAAAGAGTGAAAAAGGAAAAACCCCCTTCAATATAGAAGGAGTTTTTTAATCCTTTTCACTCTTTATAGTTGTTATTGTCTGTATTTTTCTATGCCACTGTGTATGACACACAGTAAGAAATGGCACATCTACACTCTATGATCATTTGGATTCTCTTAAATTCCTGTTTAAAGATAATGTGACACAGACTTTGAAGATGAACTGCGTGTATGTGTGAGAGGAAATGAATGTATAAAATGAATAAATCAAGAATGGAATCTGGGCTTAACAAAAGTGCTAGTATTTGCAGTTGTACTTGTTATTTTCCACAGTCTTATACTTTGATTTTCCTTCTGGTTTCATTGATTAAAGTCTTTTACCCAGCTAAGGATCAGAAATGACACCATTTAATATGGAAGACAAGTACTAATTGTAAATAATGAATATAAAACGCTAAATATTATCTGTCTTATTTTGTTTTCTACATGAAAATTAAACAACTAGATAGGCTACTATTACCTGTGGTGAAAAAGAGTGTTCTCTAGGAAAAGAAAAAAGGTCACATCCACATGCCTAAAGTGTCCTGGGTCTTCAAGTCAAATTATGCCTTTACATTATTAACACGTTACTTTAGAGCAACTGATCTCAAAGGTCCTGAAATAGTTACTGCTATGTCTTACATTGCCAGGCTGGTACAGCTGGACAGTAGAGGAAAAGTTGCATATCCTTGTGTGGCATGTAGACAAACTGAAATGTTCGAAGCACTGCTGCAGGCAGTGGGATTGAAACTGGGTAAGAAGAAAGCTCTAAAATGAGCTGCCTTGTTGCGCTTGTGTTTGTACTTACAGAGAGCTAGAGACCTGATGCTCTGTGAGAGGGGGGCTTCTGCTTATGAAACTAAAGTATTGTAGATTTTTTTTCCCTATAGATTAATGATATAATGGTTTACCAAAACAAATATTAAGAAACAAATTTCCTTCTATATGAAATAAAAACAGGAAGACCATTCCTTAAACCACAAGTCTAGTTTATATGATTTGTATTGATTTGTTTTATCTAAAATTAAACTGAGTAAAGTACTAGAAAATACATTGTAATGACCAAATATTTGTGCGCAAAGAAATTGATGAGTTAAATTATAACATATAATAAGTTGCTGTTGCGTATAATTTTGCAAATTTTTAGCCCCTTGTTCTTCAAGTGCAACATATTTTTGCTTTGCTTTTGTTTTGAACAGGGATAAACTGCATGATATTTATTAAAATATTTTAAATAACAGCTAATCAAATTCAGATGCTGCCTATCTGTTGTTGTTCAGTGAATAATTAACTGCATATATGATTATTATGTATATGATTAATAGAGGAATCTCAAAAGATAAAAGACTTTCTGTAATATAACTACTTTCAAAGTGATTGAATTTCAAGACTGTTTGGAACTCACACATTTGGGAAATTCCTGCTTTTGTCTCTTTGTTCAGGCAATATGGCCTAAAGTTTCCAAGGTCATTTGGTTCCAGTTGAACTAGTTTATATCTTCACCTGCTTCATTCACTTTCCAGTTGATGGATGTTATCTGCCTGATGTCCTAATCTATGAAATTGTATTTGATTTTTTTTTCTGAATGTGTTTATTATCACTCTTCTTCATTAGCAGCTACACCACACAGAGCACAACACTTCTCATTGACCAGCCATCATCCCTTGTGGTACCTTAATTGATGGCAATGTGCTGACTTTAGGCTTATGAATATTTCCAGCTAACATAGTAGACTTTTTCATGTTTGTGAAAAACAAGTAAAAAAGAGCATACAAGACAAAGTAGTTGACCCACACCACAGTCTTAATAGCTGCTGTTAGAGAAAATGCCCAATCTCAGAGGGAGAGAGAAAGGGGATCAACAATCTAAATTTTGTAACTTTCTTTCAGTTTGCCAGTACAGCATTTGAGCTGTCAAAATCTTTACATGAGGCTTTTAAGATAGACTTGTTCTTCGGAAATGAGGAAAAGATGATCAGATGCCTGACTGCATCAGCTGTCATACTTCCTCCCGTGTTCAGGTGTATTTTTTTAATGATTTGTTTTCTTCCTTATGCTTTTTTCCTTTTTATTTTCTTCCTGGTATGTCTGTGTCCTCCAGTGCTCAACATATGCATATGCAATGTCCGGAGTATTTCATTCTGGCTGCAACAAGCATTTCAAAGACAAACATCTACACCTGATATGAGTGTTGTTGCACCTCACGATTTCTGTTAGCTGGTATTTTGTAGGCAATGGCATGCACCAGATATTTCTGTTGCAAGCAAATGTAGCACTTATAACATTTCCATTTGCCATAAACTATAGATTAAGAAAAAATAGCAAAGTCTTGGGAATACAGAATCTTTGTCTACATACAAAGACACCCAGCAATATTCAAGAAAAAAATAGAAGATGAAATTGGAATTGTTCTTAGCTACAATTTATCATTAAAATTTTTTGTTGGTTTTATTTCCTTCTACTGAATAATTTTTATCAATATTTATATTAAATGGTACTGCCTTTTCTCACTGTCTTTGTCTCACTCATAACCTTATCAAAGTTGCAAGCATTAACCAGATGAAGCATAACCAGATAAAGTCTGAAGTTTAGGTCAATTTTCAGGCTATCACAACAAGTGCATCAAAATGACAATAGAACGCATTACCTGTTGTCTGTCAATAAGAAACTTCTGGATCTGAGCACCATCCCCTCAATTCAAAAGCTGACTCAGCATTGCTTGAAGACTCATTCAGCATACTACAGCAGATGTAAAACAGGTCCCCACGATGGGGCAGGACTCAGCGTGCACCCACACAGCATCATGAAGCCAGATGGGTTACAACTCTCAAATTCCATCAGGAAACCAAACTCCCACCCATATGTTTGGTGGCATTAAGACTCTCTGAACTGAATCCATCAGGAAAAGATCCTTGGATCTCAAAACTTTTTTTCGTTTTGTCTTAAAAAGTCTACCAACAGCTGCTCACTCTTGAATTGGTGACATTTTATTTTTTCCTGTGTATTAGAACAGCTTGTTTACTGTGTAACCAAAATGGGATGAATGAGACATTAGAGGAGAAAACAGTCACATTAGAACCCTTTAACATTATTATCAGTGCATCACTTCTCCCATGTTATTGAAGTTTATTTAACATGTCCAGCTATTGAAGTTTATTTAACATCTTTCGCAATGAATTTTGGAATGTGAACAGTGTGCTGAGTTATAATAAAAATAACAGAAAATATAACTTTTAAATAATTCTTCAGCCAAGACCAATGGCAATAAAAAATAAAGCTCACAATATGTCAATTTAATAGCATGTAAATTATTAATAGGAGTGTTAACTAACATTAATAGGAGTGTTAGGGCTTTCACTACTTCACTGGATTTTTCCCAGTCCCCTTCATTTTTTAACAAATGTGAAATGGAACAAGTTTGGATTATGCCAAGACATCTTCCACTCCCATAGTGGGAAAGAAAAGGGAAGGGAAGGGAAGGGAAGAGGAGAAGGGAAGGGAAGGGAAGGGAAGGGAAGGGAAGGGAAGGGAAGGGAAGGGAAG